>JARQOD010003622.1:0-62866 GCA_033576555.1 Oophaga sylvatica
ATAGGATTTAGGTCAGGGCTCATAGAGGCCACTTCAGAATAGCCCAATGTTTTCCTCTTAGCCATTCTTGGGTGTTTTTAGCTGTGTGCTTTGGGTCATTATCCTGTTGCAAGACCCATGACCTGCAACTGAGACCACGCTTTCTGACACTGGGCAGCACATTTCTCTCTAGAATACCTTGACAGTCTTGAGATTTCATTGTACCCTACACAGATTCTAGACACTCTGTGCCAGATGCAGGAAAGCAGCTCCAGAACATAACAGAGCCTCCTCAGTTTCACAGTAGGGACAGTGTTCTTTTCTTGATGTGCTTCATTTTTCCATCTGTGAATATAGAGCTGATGTGCCTTGCCAAAAAGTTTCATTTTTGTCTCATCTGTCCATAGGACATTCTCCCAGAAGCTTTTTGGCTTGTCAACATGTAGTTTGGCAAATTTCAGTCTGGCTTTTTTATGATTTTTTTTCAACAATGGTGTCCTCCTTGGTTGTCTCCCATGAAGGTCACTTTGGCTCATACAATGACGGATTGTGCGATCTGACACTGATGTTCCTTGAGCTTGAAGTTCACCTTTAATCTGTTTAGAAGTTTTTCTGGCTCTTTTGTTACTATTCGTATTATCCGTCTCTTTGCTTTGTCATCAATTTTCCTCCTGCGGCCACGTCCAGGAAGGTTGGCTACAGTCCCATGGAGCTTAGATTTCTGAATAATATGTACAACTGTAGTCACAGGAACATCAAGCTGCTTGGAGATGGTCTTATAACTTTTATCTTTATCATGTTTGTCTATAATTTTCTTTCTAATCTCCTGAGACAACTCTTTCCTGCGCTTCCTCTGGTCCTTGTTGAGTGTGATACACACCATGTCACCAAACAGCACAGTGAGTATCTGTAGCCTCTATACAGGCCACTCACTGATTCCAAGATTGTAGACACCTGTGATGCTAATTAGTGGACACACCGCGATTTAACATGTCCCTTTTGTCACATTATTTTCTGGGGTACCATCATTTCTGTCCAGGCCTATTTCATGAGTTTTATTTTATTTTTTTTAATTCTGTGGAGGCATGGCTGAAAAGCAATGTCTGACTTTCATTTGTTCATTTTCATAGATTTTTTATTTATTATTACTTTTGTCAGATTCAAGTTATTTCTGTAACCATTGTGGGTTTTTCTGTCACTAAACGAGGGGTACTGTTAGGGTCTGCGGAAAGCACCAAATATAAGATGTGGAGAGGTGCGTTCGCAGCCCGGGGTCCAACGTGCAGGCGGAGCCTGCTGCTAGTAAAATGGCGCAAGAAGCGAACTCTGTTATCCCGCAGAGTCGCCAAAATAAACGCCGTAACGCGCTGTGGCAATATGTGCGAACTCTGTTAATCCACAGAGCCGTTAGAAGGAAAGCCGCAGCGCTATATGGCGATGTGTGCGAACTCACTTAACACAACTGAGTCGCAAAATAAACACGCTAGGGCGCTGTCTAGCGTTGAAAGCGAACCCTGTTGTGTCACAGAGCCGCTGAGACAAACTTCTGTGTCCTGTCAGGCATCCAGGTACACAGTGAACAGCTAAGCGAACATAGAACGTGATCATGCGCTAATGTCCTCGCGGGAGTCACCCGCAATCTATGGCGTCTGAACGCCAGGCCATGAATACGGCAATCAAACTCCTCACCGGTTATGCCGGCAATCTAGGGCATCTAGGACACCGACCCTGACCAGCTAGCATACCAAACTCCTCACTGATTAAGTCGGTATTCTAGGGGCTTATTTCAGCCGGGCCCTAACCACACACACGCATGACCACACTGGCGCTAAGCATATAACGATTGATATTAGCGCATGGCGGCCAGCCATGCCACCCTTTTATAGCAACAGCTACAGGACCTGCCAGAAACAAGGACCAATGAGAACTGTTCCAAACACATGTAGTTTCAGGACCTTCCTGGCGGACCAATAGGAGCTGCTGCAGTACCTGAAAATGTGACCCCTGATCTCCAATGAGAGATCTTACCCTGGGCATGCTCAGAAGGGGAAACGCAGGACTTTGTCCCAAAGACGTCTGCTCCAGCACTGGCTATAATAGATCCAGGAGAGGCAGCAGCAAGTCTCTGCACAGTACTGGAATGGGCAAGACGCTGGGACCAACGTCTCTGCTGAGCAGGCTCCACTGCGGCCGGAGAAGAATGGGGGACCGCAGCGGAACTGGTTCGAGACTCCCTTGTGCAGCAGCGGGAACTCGAACCCTAACATTACCCCCCTCCTAGGGCCCCCCCTTCTTTGGGCCATGCTGCGCTCAAAGGCAGCGATGAGCTGCAGGAGCGTGAACATGCTCGGCAGGCTCCCAGGACCTATCCTCAGGCCCATAACCCCTCCAATCCACCAAATAAAATTTTTTGCCTCGTACCACCTTGCACCCAACAATGGCGTTCACCTCATGATCGTCGGTAAATGAATCCGACGTTCCGGCAGATGACTCAGAAACCGGGAAATGGCCACGGGTTTCAGGAGGGACACGTGAAAGGTGTCAGTGATACCAAGGCGAGGTGGAAGGGCTAGGCGGTAAACCACCGGGTTCACCTGCTCAAGAACTTTAAAGGGGCCTAAAAAGCGAGGTGCCAACTTGGTGGACTCTACACGTAGGCTGATGTTTCGGGCAGAAAGCCACACTAGGTCACCCGGAGCAAATGTAGGAGCGGGGCGCCGATGGGCATCGGCCAAAGACCTCATCCTCTCTTTGGAGGCCTGAATGGCATCCTGGGTGCGGTCCCAAATGTCCCGTGCCTCCACAGCCCAGTCTGCCACCCTGGAATCGGCGGAAGACAGGGCATGGGCACTGGTACCCGCGGATGCTGACCGTAGTTCAGGAGGAATGGGGTCTGTCCGGTGGAATCAGCCACAGCATTATTTAGAGCGAACTCAGCCCACGGTAGCAAGGATGCCCAGTCATCTTGCCTGGCAGAGACAAAATGTCGCAAGTATGTGACCAAGGTCTGGTTGGCCCTCTCTACCAACCCATTCGTCTCGGGATGGTATGCAGAGGAGAGATTCAACTCAATGCTGAGTAAACGACACAGCTCTCTCCAGAACCGAGACGCAAACTGGGGACCTCGATCACTGACAATTTTGTCTGGCATACCGTGTAGGCGGAAAATATGCCTAATGAATAATGTTGCCAAGGCCCGTGCAGACAGTAACCGTGGTAACGGCACTAAGTGCACCATTTTGGAGAAGTGGTCGGTTATCACCCAGATGATGGTGCAGCCCCGAGACTTGGGTAAGCCCACCACAAAATCCATCCCGACCATCTCCCAAGGCCTGCCTGCCACCGGTAAAGGTAAAAGTAACCCAGCTGGCCGTTGTCTAGGGGACTTATTCTTGGCGCAGGAGACGCACGCCTGAACGTATTCCCTGATGTCACGGGCCATCTGCGGCCACCAGTATGTCCTCACCAGCAACTCAGAAGTCCTTTTTGTCCCAAAATGTCCACCCACCCTGGACGAATGTGCCCAAGAGAGTACTTCCGGTCGCAAATTGGTGGGCACAAAAGTCTTGCCCGGAGGCACAGACTCAAGCGAAACCAGAGCCACCGTTCTTAGGCTCTCTGTGGGGACAATAAGCCGAGGCTCCTCCTCCACCTCCTCAGAGGACACCACGGAGCGAGATAGAGCGTCTGTGCGAATGTTCTTCTCACCGGAGAGGAAATGGAGGGTGAAATGGAACAGGGAGAAGAACAAGGACCATCTGGCCTGACGGGAATTTAGCCGCTGGGCTGTCTGCAAATACACCAAGTTCTTGTGGTCCATGAATACTTGGAAGGGGAAGAGAGCCCCCTCCAGAAGATGTCTCCACTCGGAGAAGGCCAACTTCATAGCCAGTAACTCCCTGTCCCAGATGGAATAATTCCTCTCTGCTGGTGTAAAGGTCTTGGAAAAGAAGAAGCAGGGATGCTTCTGACCCTGGGCATCCTTTTGAAAAAGGACTGCTCCAGCACAAACAGAAGAAGCATCTACCTCTAAGATAAACGGTTTATCGACATCGGGGCGATGTAAGATGGGAGCACTGGCGAAATGCGACTTGATGGAGGAGAACGCCTTGGTGACCTCCTCTGACCACAACTTGGGATTAGCTCCCTTCTTGGTGAGGGCTACCAAGGGAGCTACCAAAGTAGAGAAGTGGGGAATGAATTGGCGATAGTAGTTAATGAACCCCATAAAGCGCTGCACCGCTTTAAGGGAGTGGAGTTCTTGCCAATCCATCACCGCCTGTAGTTTGGTAGGATCCATAGCCAATCCCTGGGTGCAGATGATATAGCCCAGGAAAGGTATAGACTCCTGCTCAAACATGCACTTCTCCAACTTTGCATATAGGGAATTTGCTCGCAAGAGGTCGAAGACCTTGCAGACATCTCTCCGGTGGGAGGCCATATCTGGAGAAAAGATGAGAATGTCATCCAGATAGACTACCACCGAGGTGGTCAACATATCCCGGAAGATGTCGTTCACAAAGTCTTGGAAGACAGCTGGGGCATTACAGAGCCCAAAGGGCATTACCAGATATTCATAATGCCCATCCCTGGTGTTAAATGCTGTCTTCCATTTGTCCCCCTCACGGATGCGAATCAGGTTATACGCACCCCACAGGTCCAGCTTAGTAAATATCCTTGCTCCCCGAAGCCTGTCAAAGAGCTCAGAGATTAGCGGAAAAGGATACTTATTTTTCACGGTGATAGCGTTGAGACCCCTATAATCAATGCATGGATGTAATTCTCCGTTCTTCTTCTGCACAAAGAAGAACCCCGCTCCCGCTGGTGACACCGACTTCCTAATGAATCCCCTTGCCAAGTTCTCCTGAATATATTGGGACATGGCCTCTGTCTCAGGAAGAGAGAGGGGATAAACCCTTCCTCTAGGAGGCTCAGCTCCAGGCAAGAGGTCGATAGGACAGTCATAGGGGCGATGAGGCGGAAGAGTCTCCGCAGCCTTCTTCGAGAAAACGTCGGCATAAGACCAATAGACCTTGGGAAGAGGAGAGAGGTCTATGGGTATCTCAGTGGTGTTGACCTGCACGCTGTCCCTAATGCATCTGCCTTTACATAAATTACCCCAACCCAGAATTCTCCCGAGATTTAGATCCTGTAGGAGCAACCTCCTGAAGGTCGGGCGCCTGAACAGGCGACTCCAAAGGGGTGGCGAAGTTAGGAGCCAACAGGACACTCTGCCTACACTGGGCACGTTCCAGCCTCCGCTCGTGGAAACGGAGGTCGACGCGGGTGGAAATAGCGATAAGCTTCTCCAGTGTGGTAGGAATCTCCCTGGTAGCCAAGGCGTCTTTCACATGACCCGCCAGTCCTCTCCAGAACATGGGAATGGACTTTATCTGGCCACTCTAATTCCGAGGCCACAGTCCGAAATTGGACAGCAAAATGGCTGACCAAAGCCGAACCCTGGGTACTTGCCAGCAGTTGGAGCGCCGTATCGTGGGTGACCTGAGGTCCTAGAAAAACCTTTTTCAGAGCCTCCAGAAAACGAGAAGCGCTCTGCACCACACGGTCGTAGCGCTCCCACAGCGGCGTTGCCCACTCCAACGCTCTGCCCAACAGAAGAGCTATCACAAAGCCCACTTGTGCCCGATCCATGGGGAAACGTGCAGCCAGAAGCTCGAGGTGTATGGAGCACTGACTTACGAATCCCCGACATTGCTCGCTGTCACCTGCAAACTTGTCTGGAAGCGGGAGGTGGGACAATGTAGGGACAGAGGTGGCAGAGGACAAACTGGCTGCAGCTACGCTAGCAGCCTGAACAGTGACTGCGGTAACATCCACAGCTGAGGTTGTGCGCTCAAGAGCCGCCAACCTACCCTCCAGCTGCTGGATGTACAGCTGCAAACGCTGTTCATCCGCCATTTTACTAGCCAGACCCTGGCACTAATATTATGTTAGGGTCTGCGGAACGCACCAAATATAAGATGTGGAGAGGTGCGTTCGCAGCCCGAGGTCCACCGTGCAGGCGGAGCCTGCTGCTAGTAAAATGGCGCAAGAAGCGAACTCTGTTATCCCGCAGAGTCGCCAAAATAAACGCCGTAACGCGCTGTGGCAATATGTGCGAACTCTGTTAATCCACAGAGCCGTTAGAAGGAATGCCGCAGCGCTATATGGCGATGTGTGTGAACTCACTTAACACAACTGAGTCGCAAAATAAACACGCTAGGGCGCTGTCTAGCGTTGAAAGCGAACCCTGTTACGTCACAGAGCCGCTGAGACAAACTTCTGTGTCCTGTCAGGCACCCAGGTACACAGTGAACAGCTAAGCGAACATAGAACGTGATCATGCGCTAATGTCCTCGCGGGAGTCACCCGCAATCTATGGCGTCTGAACGCCAGGCCCTGAATACGGCAATCAAACTCCTCACCGGTTATGCCGGCAATCTAGGGCATCTAGGACACCGACACTGACAAGCTAGCATACCAAACTCCTCACCGATTAAATCGGTATTCTAGGGGCTTATTTCAGCCGGGCCCTAACCACACACACGCATGACCACACTGGCGCTAAGCATATAACGATTGATATTAGCGCATGGCGGCCCAGCCATGCCACCCTTTTATAGCAACAGCTACAGGACCTGCCAGAAACAAGGACCAATGAGAAACTGTTCCAAACACATGTAGTTTCAGGACCTTCCTGGCGGACCAATAGGAGCTGCTGCAGTACCTGAACATGTGACCCCTGATCTCCAATGAGAGATCTTACCCTGGGCATGCTCAGAAGGGTAAACGCAGGACTTCGTCCCAAAGACGTCTGCTCCAGCACTGGCTATAATAGCAGATCCAGGAGAGGCAGCAGCAAGTCTCTGCACAGTACTGGAATGGGCAAGACGCTGGGACCGACGTCTCTGCTGAGCAGGCTCCACTGCGGCTGGAGATGAATGGGGGACCGCAGCGGGACTGGTTCGAGACTCCCCTTGTGCAGCAGCGGGAACTCGAACCCTAACAGGTACCAACAATTTTGACCACGTGTGTACAGATTATAACCCGCAGTGAATTAACTTATAAAATGGAATCACTTTATGGGGATTTCAACTATTCTAGTTTTCTGTCATTTAGTTATATTAGAGCTACTGCATATGGTGTGTCCAATCTCATCTGGGATCTGTTCCTGCTGTACAGCTGCAGTAATCTGCTCCCTACTTCAGCCAATTGGAAAGTACCACACCCTACTAAAGCTCAAAGCATATGGCCAGAATCTGCCAGAAACAGCGTTGTTCTCCTCTGGTTCAATCCTCTGTGCTCAGCTCGTGGCTTGTGTATTTGTTTCCGGCTGTGACCGTGGCCCATTTTTCTGACTACTCTTGAGTCTTCTGATTCTGTCCTTCTCATTCTGAACTAGGCTACCTGCCTATTCTTCTTGCAACTTAAAACCACAGAACAGCAGATAACACTATGGTCCAAGTCTATGGATCTCTGTAAGTCCAGATCTATGTAAGGGTTTAAAGGGTGATGAGCAAGGCAATCATTGGGATATGGAAAGCAGAGAAGATAGTGCCAAGCATGTTCATAGTGGATATCTTTTGAGCTGCCAGGTGACCACGAACACTGCTCCCAATGCATTGTGTCTGCAAACTATTCCAGCTAGATCTGCATTCAAATAGCTAAATGGCGCTCCTTCCCTTCTGAACACTTCCATGAGCCCAGACAATAGTGTACAAACGTATGTAGGGTATTGTGCGAAGTTGGAAAATTATTTGTAAGATTCATTTGTTTTCTATTATCCTTTGTGAATAATTCCACAGTTATCACCACATAAAGTGACACATGTCAGATTTTAAAAATGGGGCCTGATTAAGAAACAAAAACTGACTGCGGGAAGAGTTCTTAATCAGAGTATTTTGGACACTAACTACTGTAATCAAAAACTGTGACTATAGACAATAACACATCTACTGCAATGATCAAACTCAACAGTCTTCATCAGTAATAAATGAGTAGCTAGTGGTGAAACCTCTCTGGGGTAATTAGAGCATGGGGCTCAGTGACTTCACAATGTAAACTATCGTAAGGTCCAATATTTTCTGGCAGATGAGTTTCAAGAAATATTACACATTTAAAGAGAACTGTGTATAATAGTGCAGCGCTGAGATGTCTTAAAGGGAACCTGTCAGCAGATTGTGCACAGTAACCTGCAGACACTGTCAGGTCGGTGCCATTATACTTATTACAAAGATACCTTGGGTGATGAAATCCGTCTTGTGGTTGTTGCTTAATCTGTATTTGTAGTTTTCAGTTAATGAGATTCTCGTGCTTTGGGGCGGGGCTTTGTGTGGAGCTGTGGGCGGGGCTTTATGTGGTGCTCTTCTTACATATTCATCTCTATTGGCTTATGACAGGTTACTGATCCTTCAGTGACCTGCCCCCTATTTTACATAATGCATATAATAGTGTTGATATTATTGTTGATAATGCCTATCTCTGTGTAGGTTACTGTGCACAATGCTGCTGACAGGTTCTCTTTAAATTTAGGTCTTAGGGATTTGGAAAAGGCAATGGAGAGCTTTTTTTTAAGACTATCAGGGAGTTACAGACTCACATAAGTCAGGCAGGACAATCCAGCCACAATCAAACTATCATAAAGAATGAACAGTTAAAAAAAAGACAGAATAAAAACAACGTATGTATGAGGGGAGAACTCCAACAGTAAACCGGAGTTGCACTCATTTATGGTGGACCACTGAAGCTACTGTGAGTCCTGACCAAAACAGTAGAGAAAGTTTTAGTGCTTCTCATTTCAGGAGAGATTGTGCAGTAATCTGAATTTCTTAGGATTGAAAACAATGTTATTTATGAGGTGGAGTGAATCCATGAAACCAGGGCTGGAGCCAACACATCTCCTGCAGGCGTGAATAAATGTGTATTACAGCCATCAGCCACGCACAGCTCAGAGATATATCATTGCACAGGTGTGATGTGTTTTATAAACACCACTACCCCAGTATATTCATACTAGGATCCTATTTGAGCATGTAAATAAATATATCAGAAAAATCTATTTGAATATAACAATTCAATTTTATTTCCATAAAATTATTTCCACCATATGACAACATCAAAAAAAGGATGCAAGATCTGATCTAGGGACATTATAGACTTCTCATTAATAATAACATATATGCCAAATGAGTATTCATTGTTATCAGCCCACTGTATAATGCTATCAATGGTTCCCCACGAAAACCCTGAAAATTAGGTCAATATTGTCTGCCTAACAATAACCATCGCAATTTCTAGATGCGGGTGTTCCAATCTCCCACCTCAGTCACACCACTTAGTATCAACATATGGTGAGATCATATGAAGGTAAATGGAGCACCACCATCCAAAACCGCGCTATATAAGAGGCTATATCTAACCCAAGCCCTCAAGGACTAGTGTGATCCAAAATAATATATGCAACACAGAGCTACTAAACCATGATATATCTCATACCTGAGTACTGGCAGTTTAAAGAATATAACAGAGAGTCCTGTCCCATCTGCCCCGACGCGCACGTTTCGCCCAGCTTCTTCGTGATGTGTTTTATGTAGATTATCATAATCCTCCTTGAAGTTAGTTGGTTTTAATACAAATTGAAAAGTCAGGATAAAGGGAAACTCTGCTGTTATTGTACAGAAATTCACACTTGACCTCACTGCACATTTAATGTTGTCGATCATAAAAGGGAAGTTTGGCCAGAAAGACTGGACCTGGTCTTGTAGGGACCATATGGGACATTCAGCAGCACAGAAGGGAGAGAAGGTTCATCCGATAAGATCTCAGGGATCTAGGAAGCCAACAGCATCATTACCCTCCGCTTTCTCTTACAGGCCCATCATAATATTTTTATTCAAGTGATTTTCTATCTTGTCAGGACATTCTACATACACTGTCATTTGGCTTTGTAGTTTACAGACCTGGGGAGGTAACGGTCAGTGTCTCCTAATCCCAAGGGGTAGGTGGATCCTCCAGGTGGTAAGTTCTATAGAAAAGGGCTCTCAATGCCTAAAGTCATTAGAACAGTTTTGGGTGGAGGAGAATGTTGTGGTCAAGAGGCAAAATGGTGATCATGGTAATACGGCCGGACTACACCACCGATAAAGCAGCCACAGCCGGTGACTGGGAAGAATCTGTGACTTCTCTGCATTTAGTGGTTACTACTCACCTGGGTAGTCATATGTGGGAATCTCCTCTTTACACCGCTCATCACCCCTCACATATGTCTCTGTAGTATTAATATGGGTCAGATCTTCACCCTGAAACAAATATTGTAAAAGTCACAGACAGATGGAGAAGTCCCACCTATGATCAGCTCTAATCCCGCCATCTCCACTGTTCTCCTTACACAAGTATAAAACATATAATACTGGGGGATAAAACAAGACTGAGCACAAGACCTTCACAGCCGTCTACACATCATAGGGGAGATCTCCTGACACCTTCTCTCCATCTACCTGATCATCCTGAGGAGCATTGAGATCTTCTTGCTTGTAGTCCTGTGGAAGAAGAGGACGGGGACATCTCTCTGGTGTTGTCCTCTTACTGGATAGATCTGGAGGAAACACATACAGGGACTAAATTCATTCTTTACATACAGATAATTATAGGCCGTGTGGATTTAGTCCTGTCTATTACCTGGTGGTGTGAGGGGCTGGGGAACCTCCATCATGACGTCATTGTACAGATCTTTGCATCTTTCTAAATACTCCCACTCCTCCATGGAGAAATAGACAGCGACATCCTGACACCTTATAGGAACCTGACACATACAATGATACCGTCATCCCCCAATCTCTTCATAGCGTTACTGTATAATGTCCCAGCATTCCCAGCAGTGTCACCTCTCCAGTCAGTTGCTCAATCATCTTGTAGGTGAGTTCTAGGATCTTCTGGTCATTGATGTCCTCATGTATCAGGGGGTGAGGTCGAGGCCCCTTGATTGGGCTCAGAGGTCTTCCCCATCCCTCAGACACAGGGTTGTGACAGCGCTCACTAGAAGTCTTCTTCACTACTGTGTAATCCTGGTTATGGAGAGACACATTAATAAATCTCACTACAGACATTTCCAGAGTCCTCACCTCTCCAGTTCTGTCCATCTATTATTCCCATAGATAAGAATGATGTAATGTGACGTCATCAGAATATCGCACCTCTCCAGTAAGCTGGAAGAGGATCTCTAGGGTGAGGTGTAATATCCTTTCCGCCATCTTGTCTCTGTCCATAGCCATCTTTGATGGGTAAATCAGGAAAATTATCTTATGTAGAAGATCTTCACTGAGAGGATCCGATATTGTAGAGACCTGAATGAGAAGAAGATGAGCCGATGTAACATCATAAAAATCCTGTGTAATAATACAATTACTGGAGATAATAAGGGAAATATAGGAGGAGATTTATTATTTTACAGTATTTAGTTTTCTTCTTTACATCTACTAATAAAACCTATATATTTAGTGTGATGAAGGAACAGCCGCCATCTTGGATATGGGGCATAATGCTTGCCTCATGTCTGAGCTTGGCCTGTCCCAGGTGCCATTTTGTCTGAGTTCACAGAGTCACAGGCAGCTAACTGCTCATACCCCCCATCCCTGTAAGCATATTGAATAAAACAGGATTTAGTGCTCCAATGTTGAATAGCCAGGTCTTTTAGTATGGTAAGGAGATAAGGCCAAAACAGGACTCCAAAGCTTGAGTAAGGAGCCAAGCCAGCATGGGGTCTGGAGGTGCCAGGGGGCTTCAATTAGATTATACCTGTCAGCTGGACACAGAAATACATGTCCATTGTCTCTCCCAGCCACTACGACTCCATTATAGGATTATGGATTATGAGCACGACTTTCGAGGTACATACTCATAAAAAATATCTGCGTGACCCTGCGGACCTCGCGCATCTGACAGTGCGACTCCCGAGTCAGTGAGGGCTCTGGGACCTGAGATATAGAGATTGGTCCTCCACAGCGACCCAATCGGGCCATGTTTGCTCTCCATGTGATAGGCAAAACAAACTGCATTCACTGGTACCTCTCGTGTCCTGATCCGATCGTCCTGGAGAAAGTTACTCCCTTTCTTAGATATTGGGAATAAATGCTGCAGGGAGCTGAAGGGTGGAGATTATTAGCCCACCCTCTGACACTGGGGGAGGAACCTAGCATGTTTAAGAACTGAGAGTGCATGGCAGAGAGACTCACTCTCGCAGAAGAACAAGACGATGATGATTTAAGAAGGACCAGGAGACAGATCTGCCAAGTGAGCAGCGGTAAGCACTTTGGGGACTGTCGGGAACTAAGATTCTTATACCTGTGGACTGCAGAGCTCCCGGCATCCACATGCAACCTACAACCTGGTAAAATTGACCTCCAGCTTAATACCTCTAAGCCTTGTATCATTATTGTTATATTTTACTCTGACTGCAAATCCACTTTAATTCCGTTGTATAGCTTACTGTATATTTCTGTAATTATCTAGTGCGCTGCTATGTTTCGGTAGCTGAGGAGGACAGGAACAACAGCAGGGCAGCAGAACACCTGAGATGTTGGTAACTGATGGGTTGCAGATTCCTAAACTAACGACACAACTAGAGGTAGCCTTGGAGAGTTCCTACGTTGATCCTAGATGCCTCGTCACAGCCTGAGAGATAACTACACCTAAAGGCAGAAAGATGAAAGCTATCTGCCCCGGAGCAGATCCCCAAAGAAAATAGGAAGCCCCCAAACATATAATGGCGGTTAGACAAGATGAAAATACAAACATAGGCAGAAAATAGACTGAGCAAACGCTGAGGCCACAAGCTGACTAAATAGGATAGGACAGGAGAGATTACTTTCTGCAACCCAGAAAACCCTACAAAAATCCAACAATTCTCATTACAAAAATACTGAGATCACACGATCTCGCCACCCACTAAATCAGATCTCAGTGTGAACAAAAACCAAGCCGCAGCCGCAGAAAAAACAGGAAAAAGCAAATGAGCAAATAACAGTGGCTGCAGAAAAACTGTGAGGAGCTCAGGCCCCAGGAGGGGACCTGGCTGACCTCCACAAAAGTGCAGAAAACAATGCAAAAAACAAGCACAAAAAGAAAAGCTAAAAATATCTTATCTGAAAACAGGAGATGCAGGCAAGACTCCAGCAAACTTCCAAATGAACCAGGAACCACAATTGAGACAAGAACAATTGATCACCGGCAACCATCATGTGAGGGTACCTCCCTTATATCAGACCAGTCCGTGATTCCAGATTGCCACTCCTCGCTGAAAGGTTCAGTACTGTCTGTAACCACCAGAGGGAGCCTCTGCTCAGAAACCATCTCTAGCACATTCATAACAGTACCCCCCCATTGAGGAGGGGTCACCGAACCCTCACTTGTGCAACCAGGCCGATCAGGATGAGCTCGGTGATAGGCACGGATCAGTCTCCTAGCATGGATGTCCGAAGCAAACACCCAAGAATTGTCCTCCTGACCATAACCTCTCCACTTAACCAAATACTGGAGTTTCTGTCTAGAAAAACGAGAATCCGATATTTTCTCAACCACATACTCCAGATTGCCCTCAACCAAAACAGGGTCAGGAGGCGCAGCCATAGGAACCACTGGCTCGACAAACCTCTTCAATAAGGACTTGTGGAACACGTTATGGATCTTAAATGTCCCTGAAGAAGCAAACGGAAGGAAACAGGATTAAGAATCTCCATGATCTTATAAGGTCCAATGAACCTGGGCTTAAACTTTGGAGATGCAACCTTCATAGGGATATTTCTTGAGGACAACCAAACCAAGTCCCCCACTTTAAACCGAGGACCATCAGTCCTATGCTGGTTGGCAAACCGTTGGGCCCTCTCCTGAGAGAGAGACACAACCTCTCCACTACCTGGTCCCAAATCTGCTGCATTCGCTCCACAACAGAGTTAACACCCGGACAGACAGAAGCCTCCGCCTGTCCCGAAGAAAATCGAGGGTGAAACCCAAAATTGCAGAAAAATGGAGACATCAAGGTGGCAGAGCTAGCCCTATTATTAAGAGCAAACTCAGCCAAAGGCAAAAAAGAGACCCAGTCATCTTGATCAGCAGACACAAAACATCTCAAATAAGTCTCCAAGGTCTGGTTTGTTCTCTCGGTTTGTCCATTGGTCTGAGGATGTAAAGCAGAGGAGAAAGATAATTGAACACCAAGTTTAGAACAAAATGTCCTCCAAAATTTGGAAACAAACTGGACTCCTCTGTCAGACACAATGTTCTCGGGAATGCCATGTAACTGAACCACGTGCTGAAGGAACAAAGGCACCAATTCGGAGGAGGAAGGTAACTTAGGTAACGGCACAAGATGTATCATCTTGGAAAACCTATCACAGATTACCCAGATAACGGTCATTCTCTGAGAAACAGGGAGGTCGGAAATAAAATCAATAGAGATATGGGTCCATGGCCTCTTGGGCACAGGCAATGGCATTAACAAACCACTAGAGCGAGAACAAGGCTTGGAGCGAGAGCAAGTCCCACAGGACTGCACAAATTCCCTGACGTCACGAGACAAAGTAGGCCATCAAAAGGACCGACTCACCAAGTCTCTGGTACCAAAAATCCTGGGATGACCAGCCAATGTGGATCAATGAATCTCAGACATCACACTCTTCTTCCACTGGTCTGGGACAAACAATTTCCCAATAGGGCAGCGCTCAGGTTTATCCTCCTGACACCCTTCCAAGGCCAGTCTCAAATTGGGCGAGATGGCGGAAAGAACTATACCCTCTTTCAAAATAACAGTAGGATCAGATAACTCAGGAGAGTCCGCAAAGAAACTCCTCGAGAGGGCATCCGCCTTAACATTCTTAGTGCCAGGAAGAAAAGAAACCACAAAATTAAAACGTGTGAAAAACAAGGCCCACCTGGCCTGTCTAGGATTAAGTCGCTTGGCTGATTTGAGATAAACCAGATTCTTTTTTCCAACATATGGTTTTTATTGTTTTGCAAAATATAAGTTACAATGTTGCATGTAAACAATGACATGACAATAAAGTTACGCCGCATTTCACAAAAGTTTCATCATTCAATAAAATTACAAAGGTTAAGACACAACATGTTGATCTCCACCATCTATCCTACATATAACTAACTAACACACACATATACTAAGATTTGCTCCATGTTCCATTCCTTCTTATAAACCCTTCGTTCGTCGTCAGTTTTGAGTAATTCTCAGTTGCATGGATATCCCGAATACTGTAGCCATTTTGCCCATTTATATTTGAACTGCTGTTCTCTCTCCAATCTCCCTGCAATCATATGCTCCATTATACCGTTGTGTTGCATTTTATTCTCGATTTCTTTAATTGATGGAATTTCAGGTGTTTTCCATCTTTGAGCTATACTGGATCTCGCTATGGTAAGTATGTGATACGCCATTGTAGCATCCTCTGTCTCCAGGTCCCCAAGCCCCAATGATAACAAGGCCTCTGCTGGTCCCCACCTTATCCTGAACCCCACCACCTTTTCCATCAGTATATACACCTGTGTCCAAAATGGCTGAATCACTGGACACGTCCACCAGATATGTAAGAGTGTCCCAACATGTTTCTGGCATCTCCAGCACTCAGTAGGTTCGAGAGGGAATATTTTCCCCAATCTATAGGGGGTGTAATACCAGCGGTACAGGAGTTTTCTAGATGTCTCTAAGTGGTTAATGCAGTGTGATGCTTTATGCACCTGAAACGCGTGGGTCCATTCTTCTTCTGTGAAGGACCTCCCCAGATCACTCTCCCATTTGCTTACAAATGAGTATCTGGTTGGATCATAAGTGGGGCTTAATGCTTTATACGCTTTAGATATGCCAGCAGCTGAGTCTTTATTGGTGCAAAAGTAGTTTTCATATGTGGAAACCAGTTATTCATTATTCCCCTGCACTCCTTCCATGAAATGCCTAACTTGTAGGTATTTAAAGAAATCTTTGTTACTAATGTCATATTTTTCTCTAATATTTGCGAACGACATAATTTTAACCGACCTCATTATGTCCTTCATTTGCTCAATTCCCTTGGCTATCCATCCTGAAAGGTCAATACATTTGATGCTTCTCTGCAATTCCTTAATGGGAATTTTCCCCGGGCGGAGCGGTATTATTCTATGTCCCAATTGTCTGTTGTTCCAAAAATGAATTCCCTCTTTAATAGTGGGCGACTGAGCCAGTTTATCAGATTCGCCCATTCTTGATTGCCATAATATAGAGGAGGCCTCGTGTTTCCCCATTATGGTGGCTTCCATCTCCACCCATAGCTTCGACTTATCATTGTTCCACCAGCTTCTCAGTTGATATAACAGAGCAGCCTGATGATACCTCTGCACATTAGGACATCCCAGCCCCCCTTGATGAGTGGGGAAATATAAGATTTTTTGCGCTACTCTTGCTTTTTTTTTGGTGCCAAACAAATCTTTATATAATGGACTGTAGTTTTTTCAGTGTGTGAGTGGGAATCAGAATGGGGATATTGCAAAAATAATATAATATCTTGGGCAATATCATCATCTTAACCGCCGAAATTCTGCCCACCCACGAGATTGGGAATTTACTATATTGTTGGATATCTTTCCCCACAGTTTGTAGTAGTTTGTTAAAATTAACCGGTTCCAAATTTTTAATCGGATATGTTAGTGCTATTCCTAGATAAGGTATTTCCCCCTCTGCCCAAGTGTAGGGGTGTCTTTCCTGTAATACTGCCTTCTCCTCTGGAGGAATCCCCATATTTAATATATTAGATTTAGATGTATTCACTTTGTAGTAACTAACCTCTCCAAATTTCTGGATTAAGTGGGATACATGACAAAGTGAATTAAGTGGATCTGTCAGACATAGAATAACATCATCAGCAAACAGTCCTATCCGGTGCTCTATATTCCCAATTTTTATACCTGAGATTTTGGGGGATTTCCGTATTGCTTCTGCAAATGGATCCATCACCATTGTAAATATCAAGGGGAAAGTGCGCAGCCTTGCCTTGTCCCATTCGTAATTTTGAAGGGGTCTGATAATCTCCCCATTGTATAAATGTGTGCTGATGGGACAGTATAAAGGGCCATAATAGAATCCAAAATGGTCCTTGTGAATCCAAACTTACCCAATATTGCCCTCAAGTAACCCCAGTGAACCCTGTCAAACGCCTTCTCCGCATCCAGGGCTAGGAACAGAGAAGGCGTCCGGCCCCCTCTCCGCTTCAAATATAAGGTTCATAAACCTCCGCGTGCCATCGGACGTCTGCCTGTTCTTGACAAATCCCATCTGATCTCTATTTATTAGCGCAGGGAGAATATTAAGCAGTCTAATGGAAATAACCTTAGAATACAGCTTTATGTCTGTGTTCAATAGGGATATAGGACGGAAATTAGATGGATTATCTGGCGGTTTCCCCGGCTTGGGTAGCGTTATGATCAAGGCCCTAAGCATTTCCTCAGGAAAATATTCCTGTTTAGATGCCTCGTTAAATTGCCTAACTAAATATGGGCTCAATATTGCTTTGTATTTTTTGTAGTATTCATTTGTAAGGCCGTCTGGGCCTGGGGCCTTATTTAGATTTAGCGAGTCTATTGCTTGGGAAATTTCGGATATTGTGTATGGTAGAGATAATTGTTCAAGTTGTTCCTCTTTGATACAGGGTAGTACAATATTGGATAGAAAGGCTTCTATTCCCCTATCGTCAGGTTGGACCACGTCGGGGTCATTATTTAGATTATATAGTTTGCTGTAGTATTTCGCGAACTCATTCGCCACCTGGAGGGGTCTGTAATCTTGCACCCATCCTCCGCTTGTAGATACGGAATTCTTGATTTTGAGGTGCGGCTTGCTATTTGTCTGGCTAGTAAGGCACTACATTTATTCCCCTGCCAGTAATACGACATCTTCAGTTTTTTCAAAGCCTGCTCATGCTTATATAAATGTAACTCATATAGACGCTGGTGCAGCTGCGAGATTTCAGTAGCTCTTACTTGAGAAAACACTGCTTTGTTTAATCTATGTAACTCGCTAAGCTTAGTTTGGATTTCTATATGGAGATTTTGTCTGGTCTTTTTATTATGGGAAGATTGCTTAATAAATTGCCCTCTTATGGCGGCTTTGTGAGCGCACCATAGGTTAGTATCATTGGTTTCCTTATTATCATTTATCTCAAAAAATTCCTGCAACGCTTTTTGGGCATCTTCTGTATATCTAGGGTGCTTAAGGATAATTATTGAGACGCCAAATTGGGCAAGGGAAGGAGGAGTACCTTTCTCTCACTGTCAATGAAATAGGGGGGTGATCCGACCATGTTATGTCTGCAATTTGGGCCTCTCCGATTCTATTCAACAGAAGCCTATCTACCAAAAAGTAATCTATTCTTGAGTAGCTACTATGGGGTGGGAAAAGAAAGTGTAGTCCCTTGCAGAGGGGTTTTGTAGTCTCCAGATATCATGCAAGTTTTTAACCTGAAAGAGACGCACCAATGGACTTGGAGTATTACATTTTTTTTAGAATTAGTGTCCATTGAGGGCCACAACGAGGAGTTAAAGTCCTCTACTAATATCAATGAACCAGATGCATATCGTTCGGACATAGTAAGAACCTTCTTAATAAATTTAGTTTGGTTCTTGTTGGGTGCATATAAGGAAACTAGCGTATAGGCAATATTGTTAATTAAACACTTTATAAGCAAATATCTGCCCAAGGTATCAATCTTTTGATCCAGGAGGGAGAAGGAGACTGTGTCCCTGACGGCGATGGACACTCCACATTTTTTCCCTTGGGCTGGGGAAGAAATTACGTGAGGAAAGTGCTTGTTTTTGAGTCTAAAGAGATCCTGCTCATTGAGATGTGTCTCTTGTACACATATAATATACGTTTTCATATTGAATGTTTCCTTCCACATCATGGATCTTTTATAAGGGGAGTTGAGCCCTTTAACATTAATAGAAACTATTTAATTGACATATTGAGAAGTGTTTTCTATCCTTTTAAAATGCTTCTATGTGTTTAGGGCATACCTGAGTATCCGCTCATTCTCATGTTCACATGTCATCTGGGTTCTGTAACTCTGCGGGTATAGTTAGGCAAATCTTCTACAACCACACAAAACATAGTAAAACCAACACTACAACAATCTTACACACAAAAAGAACTTACTTCCTGAAGGTACAGGAAGATTGATAACTTAGGAAAAAGAGACCCAGGTAACAGAAATTCAACACTAACCACAAAAAGTTACCTGGGTAAAAATTTCCAAAATACGTGCCCACTTCGGCTCATGTATAACTTAATACAACATATATTACCAAGCGCTTACCGCTAAATTCAGTGAAAATTCCCTTTTTTTTTTTTAATTATTATAACTTTTTATAACTTTTTCCCCTTCTCCTTTTACCCCACTCCCTACAACCCGTTCCTCCTCTCACATCTCCACCCGCCTTTTTATCTTAAGTTCAGGTCCCCGCCATGGAGCCGGGGGTGCAAACCAGAAACATAAGGTAGCACATAGGAGCTGGTTGCCCCCACATACTAACATCCTCAAGTGTTACGGCGGCGCCTGGTTCTTGGTGCTGCGGTCCACTGTTCCTGGATTCGTCTTGGGGATGTCCTTCCCTGGCCTGGATCCTCGTCGGTCGGCGCCAAGTCCCAGTCCTTGCACAGTTGCATTGCCTCTTCTGGGTTTGATGCCACCATTTTTGTTCCATTCCTGGAGATTAACAGTTTCACCGGAAAACCCCATTTATATTGTATTCCATGTTCTCTCAATATTTTTGTGCTTTTGTGGAATTCTCGTCTCCTAGAGAGAGTGGCCGCAGACAGATCCGGGTACAGGGATATGTTGTGAAAACGTTCCGGTAATACAGGCGGCATTCTTGCTGCGTTCATAATTTTTTCTTTTATATGGTAGAAATGGACTCTTATTATGGTGTCCCTTGGGGTTGAGGGAGGGAGTCCCTTTGGTTTAGGCAATTTGTGAGCTCTGTCAATCACTAGCTCTGATTGGTTAGCATCTGGTAGTAAAATGGAAAAAAAGTCCAGCAAATATTCCTTTAAATTTTCTGCTTTAACTGATTCCGCTATCCCCCTTAAACAAATGTTATTGCGGCGTGATCTGTCTTCAATGTCCGCCAGTTTAAGTGTCTGAACCTCTGATTCTGTAGATAATACAGTGTCCACCATGTCATTGTATGCTGAGGTTAGCTCCGCCATTTTATTTTCCACACGTGCTGTGCGATCCCTTATGGAGGTGATCTCCATGTGTAGTTTATGAAAGGCATTCTGCAGATCTTTTTGTATAGATGCTTTTAAATCTAGCAATAGAAATCTCATGGCAGCCTCTGTTACCGGGGCAGAGGTCACAGTGCTCTCTGCAGATCCTGGTGGTACTAGCCATGTCTGTGGCTGTGACTGGAATGCAGGGGTGTCTGCTGATAATGTCTGCCTCACCTCTGCCTCAGGGGAATCACTCGCCTCCCTGTTACCTTCGCTCCGACGGGGCTCTGTCGGGGTGCCTGTCAGGAGTGCAGGGGATACGCTCACCTCAGGATTGAGCTTCAGGACCCTCAAATCTGACTGCTGGGAGATGCTGCATCTTCCTCACTCAGCTCCATCTTGTGAGTTCCCAGGGGAAGGGAAGAACTTAGTGAGTTTAACTGGACTTTTCATTCCTCTACCTTTGCCGGTTTTGTTCCTGTGCATTCTCCACAGGTCCTTCTTGATTGTCCAGAGGAATTGGCTTTCTTTTCGCTGTTTATTCCTCGCTTTGAGCCGTTTTAGAGCCTAAGAGCACAGGAGCTCCTTCACTACACGTCCTGCTCCATGCACTGCTGGACACGCCCCAGATAAACCAGATTCTTATGGTCCGTGAAGACCACCACCTGATGTTTGGCTCCCTCCAGCCAATGTCTCCACTCTTCAAAGGCCCACTTCATGGCCAATAACTCCCGATTACCCACGTCATAATTACGTTCAGTTGGAGAAAATTTTCGAGAGAAAAAGGCACAAGGGTTACTTTTAGAGGTCTCTGGATCTCTTTGGGACAAAACGGCACCTGCCCCAATTTCAGAGGCATCAACCCCCACCTGAAATGGCAGAGAAACATCAGGCTGCCGTAGAACAGGAGCAGAAGTGAATCTCTGCTTAAGTTTCTGAAACGCAGAGACTGCCTCAGGAGGCCAATTCACCACATCAGAACCCTTTTTGGTCAAATCAGTCAATGGTTTAACAATACCGGAGAAATTACCAATAAATTTATGATAAAAATTGTCAAAACCCAAAAATCTCTGAAGAGCCTTTAATGAAGTAGGTTGGACCCAATCACAGATGGCTTGAACCTTGACCGGGTCCATTTCAATAACAGACGGAGACAAAATGAATCCCAGAAATGAGACCTTCTGTACGCCAAAAAGACACTTTGATCTCTTCACATACAGTGCATTCTCTCTCAAAATCTGGAACACAGTCCGAACATGATTCACATGAGATTCCCAGTCATTGGAAAAAATCAAGATATCATCCAAATAAACAATCAGAAATTTATCCACAAAATCCCTGAAATACGGATTTTTGTGTTACTCACCGTAAAATCCTTTTCTCCGAGACGCTCATTGGGGGACACAGGACTGTGGGTGTATGCTACTGCCACTAGGAGGCTGACACTAAGTAAACATAAAAAAAAGGTTAGCTCCTCCTCCGCCGTATACACCTCAGCACTGGCCACAGGCAAACCCAGTTTAGTGCAAAAAGCAGTAGGAGGCTAAAATAAATCAGAGTTAACACAGATACAGCATATCCAAAAGAAAAAAACTGCTGATACCGACTAATCAGAAAATAGAGTTAACTCAAAACAAAGCCATCCGGCTATTAGGGAGGGAACTGTGTCCCCCAATGAGCGTCTCGGAAAAAGGATTTTACGGTGAGTAACACAAAAATCCGTATTTCTCCTTCATCTCATTGGGGGACACAGGACTGTGGGACGTCCCAAAGCAGTCCCTTGGGTGGGAAACGACTCCACAGTGTAATTTATAATTAAGCATTGCTTATAGGTGCGCAACCGCACCCTGAAGAATCCTTCTACCCAGACTGGCATCCGCAGAAGCCTGGGTATGGACATTATAATGCTTGGAAAAGGTATGCAGACTGGACCAGGTTGCTGCCTTACAAACCTGTTCCACCGAAGCCTGATGTCGAAGGGCCCAGGAGGCACCCACCGCTCTGGTGGAGTGAGCCTTGATCCCTGCGGGAACCACCGCGCCTCTGATGCGGTAAGCCTCCTGAATGGCTAACCGAATCCACCTAGCCAGGGTTGATTTAGAGGCAGCAAGTCCCTTCCTGCGACCTTCAGGGAGGACAAACAGCGTGTCCGTCTGTCGAAAGGACGCCGTCCGAGATACATATCTCCTGAGTGCTCTCACCAGATCCAACGTATGGAGAGCCTTCTCCACTCGGTGCGTCGGAGCTGGGCAAAATGAGGGCAAAACAATGTCCTCATTAATATGAAATGAGGACACGACTTTAGGCAGAAAAGGTGGTGTTGGTCTGAGCACTACCTTATCCTGATGGAAAAGTAAGTATGGAGCTCGACAAGACAGTGCAGCCAGCTCCGAAACCCGCCTTATGGATGTTATGGCTACCAAAAACACACTTTCCAGGAAAGAAATGACAGAGAAACCTCCTGCAAAGGTTCAAAAGGAGACTCCTGCAGGACTCCCAGGACTAGATTGAGATCCCAAACATCTAAGGGAGCCTTGTAGGGGGGAACTATATGGACAACCCCCTGAATAAAGGTCCTAACTTGAAAATTAGACGCGATCCTTCGCTGAAAAAGCACTGATAAGGCTGATATCTGGCGTCTAAGCGTACTTGGTGCTAGACCTGAATCTAGGCCTGTCTGGAGAAATGACAGAATGTTTGGAATTGAAAACCGAAGCGGGGAACAATCATGTAAAAAAAACCAAGTAAAAAAGACCTTCCAAGTCCCGTGGTAGATGCGAGCCGAAACAGGCTTTCGGGCGCTAGCCATCATCGCGGCGACCTTTTTAGAGAATCCAGCCCTAGTCAGGATCCAAGATTCAACGGCCAAGCCGTCAAACACAGGACCGCTGAGTTCTGGTGGTAAACTGGGCCTTGAGAGAGAAGGTCCGCGCGCTCTGGCAGTCGCCAGGGTGCGTCGGCGAGCAATTGTACCAGCTCCGCGTACCATGGGCGACGTGGCCAATCTGGAGCGATTAATATCGCTGGGACTCCTTCTAACCTGATCTTTCTGATCACCCTTGGGAGCAGAGCTATTGGTGGAAACAAGTATGGAAGATGAAACTGATTCCATGGTAGAACCAGGGCATCTACTGCAATTGCCTGAGGATCTCGGTACCGGGAAACAAAGTTGGGCACTTTGGCATTTATCTTGGAAGCCATCAGGTCCACATCTGGGGTTCCCCAGCGTCGGCATATCTGCTGAAAAATCTCGGGATGTAGAGACCATTCCCCTGATGCTATGCCGTGACGGCTGAGAAAATCTGCTGCCCAGTTTTCCTCGCCCGGTATGTGGACTGTTGAAATCACAGAGTGATTTTCCTCTGCCCAGGTCAGAATCTGTTTTACCTCGTGCATGGCCGCCCTGCTGCGGGTACCTCCCTGATGGTTTATGTATGCCACCGCCGTGGCATTGTCCGATTGTATTCGGACTGGGCGGCCCGCCAGATGCTGGTGAAAATGCCTCAAAGCCAGCCGAACCGCTCGGATCTCTAAAATATTGATTGGGAGGGTCGATTCTTGCTGAGACCAAATTCCCTGAGCTGTGTGGTGACGAAACACTGCTCCCCATCCGAGAAGGCTGGCGTCCGTTGTGACTACCAACCAAAAATTTGGAGGAAACAAACGACCCTGTCGAAGAGTGGTGTCCCTCGTCCACCACGTAAGAGTCTGTCTGATCTGCAGGGACAGACGACACCGCAGATTGAGGGAGTAAGGGCTCCCGTCCCATACTGCCAAGAGTGCATGCTGAAGGGGGCGAAGATGAAACTGGGCAAACGGAATAGCCTCGATTGCCGCCACCATCCTTCCTAGGACCCTCATGCAAAACCGGATGGTGTGAGGAATTGGTTGGCGAAGTATCCGTACCTCCTGGCAGAGAACTAAGGCCTTGTCCTGAGGAAGAATTACCAACCCCTGAGTGGTGTCGAAATTCATCCCTAAAAAGGTGATCTTCCGAGATGGCACGGGAGATGACTTCTTCATATTCACCAGCCACCCCAAACGAGCAAGGGTGTCTAACGTAATGTTGACACTTTCCTCGCAGGTCTGAAAAGACGGCCCCTTGATGAGGAGATCGTCTAAGTAAGGCAGAATGACTATCCCCCTGGAGTGCAAAATGGACACAACAGCAGCCATGACCTTTGTGAACACCCTGGGGGCTGTGGCTAGCCCGAATGGCAGGGCTGCGAACTGAAAATGAAGCTTGTCGATGGCAAACCGAAGAAACTTCTGATGAGGGGGAAATATGGGAATATGAAGATAGGCATCCTGGATGTCTATCGATGCTAGAAATTCCCCTCTTTCCATGGCTGCAATGACCGAACGGAGAGATTCCATTCGGAAATGCCGAATTTTGACAAATCGGTTTAATCTCTTTAGATCTAGAATGGGCCTTACGGACCCATCCTTCTTGGGTACAATGAACAGGTTGGAATAAAAACCCTGACCTCTTTCGACCTCTGGTACAGGTACAACAACCCCGCTGTGCCGAAGAGACTCGACCGCCTTGAATAAGGCACGACCTCGAGACTCGTCCTTGGGAAGGCGCGAGGGGAAAAAGCGATTTGGGGGAAGGCTGGTAAATTCTATTTTGTACCCTGTGGAGACTAACTCCCTGACCCACTCGTCGTGAGTCACTGATAGCCAAGTGGGACGAAACCAGAGTAAGCGGCCGCCTACCCTGGAAAAACTGACCGGATTTTGCCTCCAGTCATTTGTCCGAATATCTTTGGGGTTTGGACCCTCTGGATCTTGGCTGATAAGATCTCCCTCTTCCCAGAGGATTGGTCCTGTAGGTGACCTGGCGATCTTTGGCCTGATTAGGCCGACCTGAGCCGCTGGAGGTGACTGGCATGGCCCAGCCTGGGTTACGAAAGGCTCTAAAACGAGGCTGAGGTTGTCGACGAAAAGGTTGTTTAATCCTTTGCTGAGGAAGGAAATAGCTCTTCCCTCCTGTTGCATCAGATATGAGCTGATCCAATCTCTCGCCAAATAACCGACCACTGTGATATGGTAAAGATGTAAGCGACTTCTTTGAAGTTGAATCCGCTCGCCAGGTTCTTAGCCACAAGGATCTTCTAATGGCAATTGCATTAGCAGCGGCTAATGCTGCGCAATTTGCCGCATCCATGGATGCATTAATTAAGAAGTCTCCAGCAAGAGCTATTTGATTAGAAATCTGGGTTACCTCAGACGGCACCTCTATGCCGTGAAGAGCTCTATTTAGAGACTCCGACCAGGATATCATGGCCTTGGCAACCCAAGTCGCTGCAAAAGAAGGAGAGAGAGCAGAACCTGATGCCTCAAATACCGAACGGGCCAAACTCTCAATTAGACGATCCGTTGGCTCCTTAATAGAGGAACCGCTGGGAATGGAGAGGAGCGTTTTAGATGCCAAACGCGAAACAGGAGGATCAACCGAAGGAGATTCTGTCCACTTCTTAAGGAGCTCAGGAGCAAAAGGATATCTAGTATTGAGAGCCTTTTGTCCAGCAAAGCGCTTGTCCGGTTTCTCCCGGTGGCGCTGCACTAATTCCTCAAACTCAGGATGAGCACCAAAAACTTTATGGGCTTGCCTGGCTCGTTTAAAGGTCACCTTGTGACCAGAGGTCAAGGTGGACTCATCGTCTATCCCCAGAGTTTGATTGATAGCTTCGATCAAACTGTCAATTGTTTCTTGACTATACTGCGCCTCTATATTAAGTGACCCCTCCAAATCGGAATCCGAATATTGATCACTTGCCAAGGGAGAGGGAGAGCGGGAGACGGAACTAAAAGATGCCGAGGCTCCAGACGGCATGGGCGACACAGTGTGGGTTCGTTTCCCCTGTGTCTGCCTGGTGCGAGCGCGGCCCCTGCAGGCCTGAGGTTCCTGAGATGTAGCCAAGACAGGTGAACCACTGTCCCTGCTCCTATCGGGAGCTTGAAGGGACTCGACCGCTCTGGTCAATGACGCCACAGATTGAGCCAGGGAAAGGGCCCATTCAGGAGGGCTTGGCGCATTAGGCTCGGCTATAGGAGAGGGTTCCTGAGCCCGTTCAGAGTCACAGGCCTCGCAGACCCGAGAAGTCTGGGCATGCGGAAAAGGGGACCTACAAGCAATGCATGCGGTATAAAGTATCGTATGCGTCTTGGTTCTTTTGGACATTCTGAATCCGTCACAGTACACAATAAACTGGATGTGTCAGTCAGCGGAAGGGGCGCAAAAGTGCACAACAATCAGGCTGGAGGTAGTAAACCCCAGTCCTGTATCCCAGCGTCACTTAGTGAGTTTCTCCAGGTGGAATTGCCTGCGGCTCCAATTTTTCAAAAATACGGATTTTTGTGTTACTCACCGTAAAATCCTTTTCTCCGAGACGCTCATTGGGGGACACAGGACTGTGGGACTGTGGGTGTATGCTACTGCCGCTAGGAGGCTGACACTAAGTAAACATAAAAAAAGGTTAGCTCCTCCTCCGCCGTATACACCTCAGCACTGGCCGCAGGCAAACCCAGTTTAGTGCAAAAAGCAGTAGGAGGCTAAAGAATAAATTAATGTTAATACAGGTACAATATATCCAGAAGTAAATCTACTGATATAGACCCAAGCAAATAAAATTAACTTAGAAATCGAAGCCATCCGGCTAATAGGGAGGGAGCTGTGTCCCCCAATGAGCGTCTCGGAGAAAAGGATTTTACGGTGAGTAACACAAAAATCCGTATTTCTCCTTCGTCTCATTGGGGGACACAGGACTGTGGGACGTCCCAAAGCAGTCCCTTGGGTGGGAAACCGACTCCACAGTGTAATTTATAATCAAGCATTGCTTATATGTGCGCAACCGCGCCCTGAAGAATCCTTCTACCCAGACTGGCATCCGCAGAAGCCTGGGTATGGACATTATAATGCTTGGAAAAGGTTGCTGCTTTACAAACCTGTTCCACTGAAGCCTGATGCCGAAGGGCCCAGGAGGCACCCACCGCTCTGGTGGAGTGAGCCTTGATCCCTGCAGGAACCACCGCGCCTCTGATGCGGTAAGCCTCCTGAATGGCTAACCGAATCCACCTAGCCAAGGTTGATTTAGAGGCAGCGAGTCCCTTCCTGCGACCTTCAGGGAGGACAAACAGCGTGTCCGTCTGTCGAAAGGACGCCGTCCGAGATACATATCTCCTGAGTGCTCTCACCAGATCCAGCGTATGGAGAGCCTTCTCCACTCGGTGCGTCGGAGCTGGGCAAAATGAGGGCAAAACAATGTCCTCATTAATATGAAATGAGGACACGACTTTAGGCAAAAAAGGTGGAGTAGGTCTGAGCACCACCTTATCCTGATGGAAAAGCAAGTACGGAGCTCGACAAGACAGTGCAGCCAGCTCCGAAACCCGCCTTATGGATGTTATGGCTACCAAAAACACCACTTTCCAGGAAAGAAACGACAGAGAAACCTCCTGCAAAGGTTCAAAAGGAGACTCTTGCAGAACTCCCAGGACTAGATTGAGGTCCCAAACCTCTAAAGGAGTCTGGTAGGGAGGAACTATATGGACAACCCCCTGAATAAAGGTCCTAACCTGAAAATTAGACGCGATCCTTCGCTGAAAAAGCACAGACAAGGCTGATATCTGCCGTCTAAGCGTACTTGGCGCTAGACCTGAATCTAGGCCTGCCTGGAGAAATGACAGAATGTTTGGAATTGAAAACCTAAGCGGGGAACAACCATGTTCCCTGCACCAAGCAAAAAAGATCTTCCAAGTACCGTGGTAGATGCGAGCCGAGACGGGCTTTCGGGCGCTAGCCATCGTCGCGGCGACCTTTTTAGAGAATCCAGCCCTGGTCAGGATCCAAGATTCAACGGCCAGGCCGTCAAACACAGGACCGCTGAGTTCTGGTGGTAAACTGGGCCCTGGGAGAGAAGGTCCGCACGCTCTGG
This sequence comes from Oophaga sylvatica, assembly GCA_033576555.1. Taxonomy (NCBI): domain Eukaryota; kingdom Metazoa; phylum Chordata; class Amphibia; order Anura; family Dendrobatidae; genus Oophaga; species Oophaga sylvatica. The sequence continues at coordinate 28,159 of JARQOD010003622.1, forward strand.
CAGTCGCCAGGGTGCGTCAGCGAGCAACTGTACCAGCTCCGCGTACCAAGAGCGACGCGGCCAATCCGGAGCGATTAATATCGCTGGAACCCCCTCTATCCTGATCTTTCTGATCACCCTTGGGAGAAGAGCTATTGGTGGAAATAAGTATGGAAGATGGAATTGATTCCACGGTAGAACCAGGGCGTCCACCGCAATTGCCTGCGGATCCCGGTACCGGGAGACGAAGTTGGGCACCTTGGCATTCATCCTGGAAGCCATCAGGTCCACATCTGGGGTTCCCCAGCGTCGACATATCTGAAAAATCTCGGGATGTAGTGACCATTCCCCTGAAGCTATGCCGTGACGGCTGAGAAAATCCGCTGCCCAGTTTTCCTCGCCCGGAATGTGGACTGCTGAAATCACGGAGTGATTTACCTCTGCCCAGGACAGAATCTGTTTTACCTCGTGCATAGCCGCCCGGCTGCGGGTACCTCCCTGATGGTTTATGTATGCCACCGCCGTGGCATTGTCTGACTGAATTCGGACTGGGCGGCCTGCCAGATGCTGGTGAAAATGCCTCAGAGCCAGCCAAATAGCTCGGATCTCTAAAATATTTATCGGGAGGATCGACTCCTGCTGAGACCAAGTCCCCTGGGCTGTGTGGTGACGAAACACTGCTCCCCATCCGAGCAGGCTGGCATCCGTTGTGACTACCATCCAGATATTCGGAGGAAACAAACGGCCCTGTTGAAGAGTGGAACTCCTCGTCCACCACATAAGAGTCTGTCTGACCTTCAGGGACAGACGGCACCGAAGATTGAGGGAATAAAGGCTCCCGTCCCATACTGCCAAGAGTGCATGCTGAAGGGGGCGAAGATGAAACTGGGCAAATGGAATCACCTCGATCGTTGCCACCATCCTTCCTAGGACCCTCATGCAAAACCGGATGGTATGAGGAATCGGTTTGTGAAGGATCCGTACCTCTTGACGGAGAACTAAGGCCTTGTCCTGAGGAAGGATTATCAACCCTTGAGCGGTGTCGAAATCCATCCCTAAGAAGGTGATCTTTCGAGATGGCACGGGAGATGACTTCTTCATATTCACCAGCCACCCCAGGCGAACAAGAGTGTCTAGGGTAATGCTGACACTTTCCTCGCATGTTTGGAAAGACGGACCCTTGATGAGAAGGTCGTCTAGGTAAGGCAAGATGACTATCCCCCTGGAGTGTAGAATGGATACAACAATAGCCATGACCTTTGTGAACACTCTGGGAGCTGTGGCTAGCCCGAATGGCAAGGCAGCGAACTGAAAGTGAAGTTTGCCGATGGCAAACCGAAGAAACCTTTGATGAGGGGGAAATATGGGGATGTGAAGATAGGCATCCTGGATGTCTATTGATGCTAGAAATTCCCCTTTTTCCATGGCAGCAATGACCGAGCGGAGAGACTCCATTCGAAAATGTCGAATTTTGACGAACCGATTCAGTCTTTTTAGATCCAGAATGGGCCTTACGGTACCGTCCTTTTTGGGTACAATGAACAGATTGGAATAAAACCCCCGACCTCTTTCGACCTCTGGTACAGGTACGACAACCCCGCTGTGTCGAAGAGACTCGACCGCCTTGAATAAGGCGAGAACCCGAGACTCCTCCTTGGGAAGGCGCGAGGGAAAGAAACGATTTGAGGGAAGGCTGGTAAATTCTATCTTGTACCCCGAGGTGACTAATTCTCTGACCCATTCATCTTGAGTAATTGATAGCCAAGTGGGACGAAACCAGAGTAGACGGCCGCCTACTCTGGAAGAATCGACCGGATTCTGCCTCCAGTCATTTATCCGAAAATCTTTGGGGCCTAGACCCTCTAGATTTCGGTTGTTGAGACCGCATTCTTCCCAACGGGTTGGTCTTGTAAGAGGCCTGACGATCTCTGGCCTGATTAGGTCGACCTGAGCCGCTGGAACTGGCTGCTGCAGCCCAACCTGGGTTGCGAAAGGCTCTAAAGCGAGGCTGAGGCTTTCGGCGAAAGGGCTGTTTGACCTTCTGCTGAGGCAAAAAAGAACTCTTCCCTCCTGTCGCATCAGATATAAGCTGATCCAGTTTTTCACCAAATAAACGACCGCTTTGATAAGGCAAGGACGTAAGTGACTTCTTTGAAGTCGAGTCTGCTCGCCAAGTCCTCAACCACAAGGATCTCCTAATGGCAATCGCATTAGCAGCAGCTAATGCTGCGCAATTTGCCGCATCCATAGAAGCGTTGATCAAAAAATCACCTGCGAGAGCCATCTGATTAGATATCTCCAAAACCTCAGGTGGCACTTCTACACCGTGAAGAGCTCTGTTCAGAGACTCCGACCAGGAAATCATGGCCTTAGCAACCCAAGTCGCTGCAAAGGAAGGAGAGAGAGATGACCCAGATGCTTCAAACACCGAGCGAGCCAGGCTTTCAATCAGACGATCCGTTGGATCCTTAATCGAGGAACCATCAGGAAGGGAGAGAAGCGTCTTAGATGCCAAGCGTGACACCGGAGGATCGACCACTGGGGATTCCGCCCACTTCTTAAGAAGTTCAGGAGCAAAAGGATACCTGGTATTGAGGGCCTTCTGTCCTGTAAAGCGCTTATCCGGTTTTTCTCGGTGGCGCTGCACAAGCTCCTCAAACTCAGGATGAGCACCAAAAACCTTATGGGTCTGTCTGGCTCGTTTGAAAGACACCTTATGACCAGAGGCCAAGGTGGATTCATCGTCTACCCCCAGAGATTGATTGACAGCTTCGATCAGACTGTCAATTGTCTCCTGACAACCTGGAGCTTCCAAATTGAGGGACCCTTCAGTATCGGAATCCGAATATTGATCACTTGCCTCTAAAGGTGAGGGAGAGCGAGAAGCTGAGCTGAAGGATGCCGAAGCCCTGGACGGCATAGGCGACGCAGTGTGGGTTCGCTTCCCCTGCGTCTGCCTGGTGAGAGCGCGGCCCCTGCAGGCCGGAGGTTCCTGAGACGTCGCCAAGACGGGTGAACCACTGTCCCTGCTCCTATCAGGAGCTTGAAGGGACTCGATTGCTCTTGTTAATGATGCCACAGATTGAGACAGAGACAGGGCCCATTCCGGGGGACCTGACGCACTGGGCTGGGCTATAGGTGAGGGCTCCTGAGCCCGTTCAGAGTCACAGGCTTCGCAGACCCGATTAGTCTGGGCATGCGGAAAAGGGGATTTACAGGCAATGCATGCGGTATACAGCACCGTGTGAGCCTTAGTTCTTCTGGACATACTGTATCTGTTCAGAGCCCTGTGACGATGCGGAGGTATGGTAGCGGGGCGCAGCGAAGTGGAGCCAGGCTGGAGGTAGCAGCACTTACCCCAGTCCTGTATCCCCGGACGTCCTTAAGCAGCGTTGACAGCGCAAAAGGAAAAGAGCAAAGGCTCCAGACTTTCAAAAAGAGCGCTCCCTGTCAGGGAGGCGTGGCTCATATAGCTGATCACAGGGGCCGGGGTCGAGAGGCGCGGCCTAGCGCCGTCAGATGCCGGAGACGCCACTTCCGGCCGCGGCCTAGTCTCCGGCCGAAGCCGGGGACTAAATTTCCGGCCGCGGCCTAGCGCCGGCCGAAGCCTCGGCCTAAATTTTTGGCGGTGGCCGCCCGAAAAACAGGGGGCGGGCCCGCCGGAAGTGACGCTGCCGGGGGCGGAGCACGGCCTATCTTCCGGCCGACGCCGGGAGCAAAATTAGACATGCGGCCTGGTTCCCGGCCGAAGCCGGGGACTAAATTTCAGCCCGCGGCCTAGCACCGGCCGAAGCCGGGAGCCAGATTTTTGGCGGCGGCCGCCTAGAAGCCAGGCGGACCGTCACACGCAGAGAGGGGATGGCGCTCTCCGGGGGTTTCACAGACAGCCTCGCGGACCGCTCCCACCGAATCTCGACCGCCCCAGACGCTACCTGACGTCCGACACTGTTCTCCGGAGCTTTGAAGGTGGGTTCTCCTGCTTGCAGTCTTCTACCAAAAAAATGGGGAACGGTGCAGGCTCCAGCTCCATGACCTCTAATGGTGGGTCTTCCTTGCTGCAGTGGACTTGCGGCTCTCCCAGACATTAGTCCAGCCCCGTCTTTTAGAGGGGGGCTTGCAGCAAAAAAAGGAGGGACGGTGCAGGCACCCTAACTCCATCACCCCTTCAGGGGATGAGGAGAGGGACCGTCCGCCACCTTGCAGCACCGCAGTCTAGCATTGGTGGTGCAGTGGGGGCCGCACGGACTAACTCCTGCCTCTGTACAGCCTAGGGCTTCAATACCTTAGGGTGGTCAGGGCTGAGTCCGGCATTTATGTCCCACGTTGCGGGAGAGGATACGTTGGAGGCTTTACTCCACGTGCTCGCCCGTTGATGGTTTGGGGAGATCGGACCCTTTCAATAGGATCCGTCGCCCCTATCTCATCTTCGTGGGAAAGAAAAAAAATAAAAAATGGTCTGGAAAAAGAACCAGACGTGTGCCTCCATCAGACACTAAGCAATAACTGGGTTTGCCTGCGGCCAGTGCTGAGGTGTATACGGCGGAGGAGGAGCTAACCTTTTTTTATGTTTACTTAGTGTCAGCCTCCTAGCGGCAGTAGCATACACCCACAGTCCCACAGTCCTGTGTCCCCCAATGAGACGAAGGAGAAAAGAGCGCTTCTCTATCAAAGAGGAAGCGCTCATGTAGCCGAGCTTCAGAAGGGAGGGTCAGGAGGCGCGGCCTAGACGTCAGGGCTTCCATCCCCCCAACTTCCGGCCGCGGCCTATCCCCGGCAAAAGCCGGGGACTAAATTTGAAACCGCGGCCTAGCGGCCACCTCCGGAGCGCTGCTGTATCTTTCCCATTTTGGATTTGAAGGTGAGATTCTTCTTCCAATCTTCTTCACATGCAGCGCATTAAAGGGGGACTCTCCGTGAAAAGTAAAAAAGGACGGTGCAGGAACCCTAACTCCATCACCCCTTCAGGGGATGAGGAGAGGGACCGTCCGCCACCTTGCAGCACCGCAGTCTAGCATTGGTGGTGCAGTGGGGGCCGCACGGACTAACTCCCGCCTCTGTACAGCCTAGGGCTTCAATACCTTAGGGTGGTCAGGGCTGAGTCCGGCATTTATGTCCCACGTTGCGGGAGAGGATACGATGGAGGCTTTACTCCACGTGCTCGCCCGTTGATGGTTTGGGGAGATCGGACCCTTTCAATAGGATCCGTCGCCCCTATCTCATCTTCGTGGGAGAGAAAAAAAAAAAAAAAAATGGTCTGGAAACAGAACCAGACGTGTGCCTCCATCAGACACTAAGCAATAACTGGGTTTGCCTGTGGCCAGTGCTGAGGTGTATACGGCGGAGGAGGAGCTAACCTTTTTTTTATGTTTACTTAGTGTCAGCCTCCTAGTGGCAGTAGCATACACCCACAGTCCTGTGTCCCCCAATGAGACGAAGGAGAAAATATCATTCATGAAGGATTGGAAGACGGAAGGAGCATTAGTGAGCCCAAAGGGCATCACTAGGTACTCAAAATGCCCCTCTGGGGTATTAAACGCCATCTTCCATTCATCCCCGTGCTTAATGCGAATAAGGTTATACGCCCCTGTTATGTTTTGGTAGCTGAGGAGAGCAGGCAAAAACGGCATTACACCAGAGAGGTTGGAATCTACTGGATTGCAGTACCCTGACTAACCACCACAACTAAAGGCAGCCATGGAGCGTTCCTACGTTGGTCCAGACGCCTCGTCACAGCCTGAGAGGCTAACTACACCTAAAGATAGAAAGAGGAAAGCTATCTGCCCCGGAGCAGATCCCCAAAGAGCATAGGAAGCCCCCAAACATGTAATGGCGGTTAGACAAGAGGAAATACAGACACAGACAGAAAATAGTATGAGCAAACGCTGGGGCCCAATCTGACTTAGACAGAAAAGGATAGGAAGGATACTTGCTGCAATCCAAAAAAAACCTAAAAAAAAAACAACGCTACTAATTGCAAAAACACCTGAGATCACACGACCTCTACCACCTAAATTAGTTCTCTGGTGTAACAAAACTAAGCCGCAGCCACAGAAAAAAAAACTGGAAAAGGCAAATGAACAAACAACAATGGCTCCAGAGGAACCGAGAGGAGACCAAGCCCCCCGGGGAGGGGAACCTGGCCAACCTCACAGAAATGCAGAGAAATATACAAATGGCAAGCACAAAAACAAAAAACAGAAAATATCTTATCTGAGAGCAGGAGAAGAGGCAAGACTCAGCAAGCTTCCAAGTGAACCAGGAAACAACGTTGAGACAAGAACAATTGATCACCGGCAACCATGATGGGGGGAAACCTCCCTTATATCCAGCCAGTCCGTGATCCCTGATTGCCAATCCTCATTGGATGGTTCAGTACTGTTTGCAACCACCAGAGGGAGCTTCTGCTCAGAATTCATTTCTAAAACATTCATAACACGCCCCCCTGAGGTCAAGCTTGGTAAACCAACTAGCACTTTTCACCCTGGAAAACAGGTCAGAAATCAAGGGTAACGGATATTGATACTTCACAGTGATCTTATTCAAGAGACGATAATCAATACACGGCCTCAATGAACCATCCTTTTTGGCCACAAAGAAAAAAACGGCACCCAAGGGTGAAGAGGATGGTCTGATATGACCCTTCTCCAATGACTCCTTGATATAAGATCGCATAGCATCGTGTTCAGGTACAGACAAGTTAAAAAGGCGACCTTTAGGGAATTTACTACCTATTTACTAGCTGGCTCACAAGGCAACACTATCTCACGCATACCTCTGCGCTCACGCAAACGTCTGTCAATTTGAATAGCCAATGACATAGAATCATTGAGACCAGAGGGAGCAGGGAATCCCACCATAACATCCTTTACATTCTCTGACACCCCCTTCCGAAAAAGGGCTGCCAAAGCATCATCTTTCCATTTGGTCAGGACTGCCCACTTTTGGAATTTCTGACAGTACAACTCAGCGTCTTCAAGACCCTGATTTAATGCCAACAAGGTTTTTTCAGCTTGATCAGTGACATTAGGTTCATCGTACAATAACCCCAGAGCCAGAAAAAATGCATCAATATCATTCAAAACAGGATCCCCAGGTGTCAGGGAAAAAGCCCAATCCTGAGGATCGCCGCGAAGGAGAGAGATGACAATTTGATCCTGCTGCGCTGCGTTCCCTGAGGACTTAGGTTTTAAGGCAAAAAACAACTTACAATTATTTTTGAAATTCAGAAATTTAGCCCGATCCCCTAAAAACAAATCTGGCATGGGAATCCTAGGTTCCACAACAGGCAACCCAGCAAGATAGGTAGCAATACTCCGAACCTCAGTGGCAAGCTGATCCACACGGCCAGACAACTGTGCAAACTCCATTGAGAGAAAAAAAAAATCCTCCTCAGCACCCAGAGAAAAAGAGGGAAAAAATGCAACAGACAGAAAAAAAAAAATCTCTGACAACTCTGATAACTTTTTTCTTTCCACACTATTTTTTCCCTTCTGTGAGTACCATATAATTTTCCGTTATGGACGGTGATACTGTTATGTTTCGGTAGCTGAGGAGGACAGGAACAACAGCAGGGCAGCAGAACACCTGAGATGTTGGTAACTGATGGGTTGCAGATTCCTAAACTAACGACACAACCAGAGGTAGCCGTGGAGCATTCCTACGTTGATCCTAGACGCCTCGTCACAGCCTGAGAGATAACTACACCTAAAGGCAGAAAGATGAAAGCTATCTGCCCCAGAGCAGATCCCCAAAGAAAATAGGAAGCCCCCAAACATGTAATGGCGGTTAGACAAGATGAAAACACAAACATAGGCAGAAAACAGATTGAGCAAACGCTGGGGCCACAAGCTGACTAAATAGGATAGGACAGGAGAGATTACTTTCTGCAACCCAGAAAACCCTACAAAAATCCAACAATTCTCATTACAAAAATACTGAGATCACACGATCTCACCACCCACTAAATCAGATCTCAGTGTGAACAAAAACCAAGCCGCAGCCGCTGAAAAAACAGGAAAAAGCAAACGAGCAAACAACAGTGGCTGCAGAAAAACTGTGAGGAGCTCAGGCCCCAGGAGGGGACCTGGCTGACCTCCACAAAAGTGCAGAAAACAATGCAGAAAGCAAGCACAAAAAGAAAAGCAAAAAATATCTTATCTGAAAGCAGGAGATGCAGGCAAGACTCCAGAAAACTTCCAAATGAACCAGGAACCACAATTGAGACAAGAACAATTGATCACCGGCAACCATCATGGGAGGGAACCTCCCTTATATCAGACCAGTCCGTGATCTCAGATTGCCATTTCTCGCTGAAAGGTTCAGTACTGTCTGTAACCACCAGAGGGAGCCTCTGCTCAGAAACCATCTCTAGCACACTCATAACAGGTTGCCTTGTTGTGTACTGGCTATCGGGCACTCTGCAGTGAGGCAGTATGTATATCACCAGTCTCAGGCAGGAAATACACAAATAAAACTCCGATCCGTCACTACCAGGGTTTCCCAATACCACCAGGACACTTTGCTGCCACCATTTACTCGTTTGATACTAAAGCCTATATCGGGTCAGAAACCAACCCACAGGTAGCGTAATTTGGCATAAAGTATGTTTCGGTTCGATCATAGAGCAAGGAAAACTAAGTTAGTAAATTAATAAGTTTACTCCAGAAAATATAGACAGTGTTTACAAAAATACAAAAGATATTACAAGAGGAGACAAAATACAGTATGTAGAGAAAGTTACAAATAAAAGGGATTAAAATAAGAAACTTACTCTATCTCAGTCACAGATATGATGTGTTGATAAGGAGGAGGAGAACCTTCCCAGGGTAAAGGGTCTTTCAGCACAGCATTGTGTAGCTGGTTCTCCAGGCATCTGACACCTCACTGATTGAGTGTCTGAGCGTTACGCTTTTCTCTTGCTGACCTCACTTGGTGGGATGAGTTAGAGAAGGTACTTTCCTTTTTGAACAGTTCTTAAAAACTTCTACTTGCCATAACTCTTGCTGGGAAGCTCACCGAGTGACGAAAGGGGTATTATATTTTCTCATACGAAATTATCTTTCATTTGAGACCAAACATGGCACGTCTGTGTGTCACTGGGGGGCAGAACCCATTTTCCCAGCTTCTGATGGACACCCAGGCTACAAAACGTTGCTGTGTATATCCTAAATTTTACCGATTCTGGAAATATATATTTTCCTGTCTCTATGATTATTGTGTGTTATTAAATTTGAGTTTGAATAGACAAAGGAAATTTAAAATTTTGGAAGAAGAATCCGCTCTGAACTGTTCTGGGTAATGACCAGCTGCTGGAAGAAGGAAGGGGGAAGAGTGGATAGAATTACACAGTGTAGTGGAAGAGAAGGAGGGGGAGTTTTGCAGCGGTGTCTCTGCAGGCTCACATACAGAAGTACAATGCACAAACCAACTGGGTGTAAGGCGACAGGCAGTGCAGGAGGTGGACTTAGAACATTATGAAATTACTCATATTTCCTGACATGCATAGGAAAACCATGGAACTGCGGGGGCTCTGGCCTTTCACAACATGTCGGCAGAGCTTCCGCAGCAGCAGACACCCGCAGCAGCGCGCCGCACATCCATACACCCCCAGTGGCCTGGAGCAATGCTCCACCATTTCCTATTCCAGCCGCGACCCTGGGACTCTGCTCTACCGTGGTCGGTAAGGTATATCCGCATTATATGATGCATCCCCATTTTCCGCCAAAATTTTGGGGAAAAAAGTGCATCTTACAATCCGAAAAATACGGTAATATTGGTGAATAAAACAAGACTGAGCACAAGACCTTCACAGCCGTCTACACATCATAGGGGAGATCTCCTGACACCTCTCCATCTACCTGATGATCCTGAGGAGCATTGGGATCTTCTTGTTTACAGTCCTGTGGAAGAAGAGGACGGGGACATCTCTCTGGTGTTGTCCTCTTACTGGATAGATCTGGAGGAAACACATACAGGGAGTGAATTCATTCTTTACATACAGATAATTATAGGCCGTGTGTATTTAGTCCTGTCTATTACCAGGTGATGTGAGGGGCTGGGGAACCTCCATTATGACGTTCTTGTACAGATCTTTGTGTCCTTCTAAATATTCCCACTCCTCCATGGAGAAATAGACAGCGACATCCTGACACCTTATAGGAACCTGACACATACAATGATACCATCATCCCCCGATCCCTTCATAGTGTTACTGTATAATGTCCCAGCATTCCCAGCACTGTCACCTCTCCAGTCATCAGCTCAATCATCTTGTAGGTGAGTTCTAGGATCTTCTGGTCATTGATGTCCTCATGGATCAGGGGGTGAGGTGGAGGCCCCGTGATTGGGCTCAGGGGTCTTCCACATCCCTCAGACACAGGGTCCTGACAGCGATCACTAGAGGTCTTCTTCACTACTGTGTAATCCTGGTAATGGAGAGACACATTAATAAATCTCACTACAGACATTTCCAGAGTACTCACCTCTCCAGTTCTGTCCGTTATTCCCATAGATAAGAATGATGTAATGTGACATCATCAGAATCTCTCACCTCTCCAGTGAGACGGAAGAGGATCTCTAGGGTGAGGTGTAATATCCTCTCCGCCATCTTGTCTCTGTCCATATCCATCCTTGATGGGTAAATCAGGAAAATTCTCTTCTATAGAAGATCTTCACTGAGAGGATCCGATATTGTAGAGACCTGAATGAGAAGAAGATGAGGCGATGTAACATCATAAGAATCCTGTAATAATACAATTACTGGAGATAATAAGGGAAACATATGAGGAGATTTATTATTTACAGGATTTAGTTTTCTTCTTTACATCTACTAATAAAACCTATATATTTAGGCCACAGACAACAAGCAGTTTCTTCCTCGGAGTCGGCAGCTGAATACGTTCCTCATAGACTCATCTTCCATAACGCTAATTCTCCTCTCATTACCGACCCTGGAATCGGCATTAGTAATACTGCAGGAGATATTCATTACACGCGACATGAGGAATAACTACTTCATGATGAGGACGACATCTTCATCTTCTACTACGGCTCTAGAGACATATTTGTCCAGAGTCGGTCCCTGACTCCATCACCGCCGGCGTCTATTTGAATGTCTCCCGTCTTCCCCGCACTGTAATCTTCCATCACGTTAGATCTCAGCTCTGATTCACACACAGAAGTTTGAGGCTTTTATAGAAGCTTTTTGCTTCCACAAGCACAACATTATCTGATCTCAAAGTCTCCATGTACAGTGATTTATGGGGATTATTTCTGGCCTTAGGCTTTCCTATATTATAGGAAAAACACCAGAAAAAAAACAGATATTAAAATGTTTCTAGAGAAAATTGGCTCCAACAATTCTTGCAAAAAGAAAAAAAACATGGAAAAAGCAGAAGACACATTATGTTTTTTCACACAATAAACAATTGTTTTAATAAAATTAACTCTTTCTTGCCCCAGAATACACAGCAGGGACAGTACAGGTGCGGCTGCAGCAAAAACCCTGGCAGTTTAACCACTTGCTGGTGTGAAAAGCAAACATGGCATCTAAAGGTACTGCCACACTAAGCAATCCCGCTAGCGATCACGATAACGACGCATACTAATGAGATCGCTAGCGGATCGTTTCTATATCGCTAAATGCGGCCACATTTAGCGATATAGTTAACGACGCTATCGCCGTTAGCGATCTTCTTAACGACTTTAGCGGTACAAAAGTACCGCTAAATCGCTAAGAAAAGTGCCACACAGCGATTAGATACTTACCCAGCGGGAGCGCCAGCGATGAAATAGGGTCCGGAACGATTCCAGCGACGAGCGAGATCACAGCAGGAAGCTCGTCGCTGGAAGCTGCCGCACTGAACAACATCGCTAACGGGATCGCTAAATAGTGACGTTTTTTAGCGATCCCGTTAGCGATATTGTTTAGTGTGGCATACCCTTTAGAAGGTGTGACAGAGTTCAGCTGAATGCCCCCGCCTCCAAGTACTGGATAGTATGGGGCGGCCTAGTTACTACGATACTTACAGGCCTAATAATGGTGTCTGGGCTGCAATGTATGAAGGTCTATTAGGCCGGGCCAGAGGCAGCGTCCAATAAGTTACTTTTTATCGCCCCCATACACATTAGATTAAAGTTGCATGATCATAGAATCATAGAATGGTAGAGTTGGAAGGGACCTCCTAGGCCATCTGGTCCAACCCCCTGCTAAAAGCAGGATTCTCTAAATCATCCCAGACAGATGTCTATCCTGCCTCTGTTTGAAGACTTCCATTGAAGGAGAACTCACCACCTCTCGTGGCAGCCTGTTCCACTCATTGATCACCCTAACTGTCAAAAAGTTTTTTCTAATATCTAATCTGTGTCTCTTCCCATTCAGTTTCATCCCATTGCTTCTAGTCTTTCCTTGTGCAAATGAGAATAAAGATGATCCTTCTACAATGTGACAGCCCTTGAGATATTTGTAGACAGCTATTAAGTCTCCTCTCAGTCTTCTTTTTTGCAAGCTAAACATTCCCAAATCCTGCAAACCGTTCCTCATAGGACATGGTTTGCAGACCGGTCACATTCTGGTGGCTCTTCTCTGAACTTGCTCCAGTTTATTGATGTCTTTTTTAAAATGTGGTGCCCAAAACTGGACACAGTATTCCAGATGAGGTCTGACCAAAGAGGAGTAGAGGGCAATAATGACCTCACGTGATCTAGACTGTATGCTTCTGTTGATACATCCTAGAATTGCATTTGCTTTTTTTTGCTGCTGCATCACACTGTTGACTCATGTTCAGTCTGTGATCAATTAGTATACCCAAGTCTTTTTCACATGTGCTGTTACTTAGCCCTATTCCTCCCATTTTGTATATGCTTTTTTCATTTTTATTGCCCAGATGTAGTACTTTGCATTTTTCCCTGTTAAAATCCATTCTGTTAGTTGCTACCCACTGCTCCAGTTTATGTATATCTTTTTGAATCCTCTCTCTCTCTCTCTTCTAGTATTAGCTACCCCTCCTAGCTTTTGGGGGCCTCCCGACAGATGATGTCAGGGCAGAGAAGGATCTGACATCTTGAATTTCAGAGGATAATCTTTTGTTCTTCCTGTAGATAATCCTCCTCTAGAGGAGTCTAGAGGCGACTCTCTCATACAGACCACAGGAAAGCTGGAATATGTGTGTGTATGGGGGAGTCGGGAGAGATAGCCGTCTGCCAAATGACCGTTCAGCCAACTCTTATCTCATGTGTATGAGGCTGTTAGTATTACACTGACAGGCAGTGATGATACACGGCACTACAGTAGTACAGGGCATCAGCGGAGCCATCAGAGGCTTGTATGTTGTATGATCGCACTGGAAAATGGTTGCGCTCAATCGTGTTAAATCATGTCAATGTGAAATACATGAAATGTGAATAGCAAAATGGCTTCAGAAATTTAGGAAAAATACACAAGACACTTCGCACAAAATTTGGCCAAAAAATGTGAGCCCATCCACCAAGTCAAGTTAACCTCATGAATCAGATGGGTCCCTGACCTCCCTGTCCAGTGTGAACACTTACCTAAGGCCGGCGTCACACTTGAGAGTGTGATGCGAGTAAGTCGCACGACTTTCTCGCATCAACACCCGGCACGGCTGCCCGCTCTTGGACTCGAGTGTGCGGCGGCATAGAAATACATGCAAACTCGGGTCCGAGAGCGGGCGGCCGTGCCGGGTGTTGATGCGAGAAAGTCTTGTGACTTACTCGCATCACACTCGCAAGTGTGACGCCGGCCTAAGGCTAATATCTGCATGCATGGGTGAATGTGGACCCCTCTCTCAGTAAAGCCTAAATATATGGGATGGTCGTACCAAGATGTGTTTCTGCTATACTCTCTGCTGGCAATCCAGATTCCCACTGCCATTTTATCTTAGCTTTTTCTTCAGAACATGCTATCTGATGTCTCCCTCCTGGCACTCAACACCATATCAATTCTGGAATGCAATCAGCTAAACCAAAAGGTCTGTATTTCTCACTTATTTATCGCTATCTGACTCATCACAAGGAATTTGTTCTCCTGTGTGTCCATGTAGTTCACTATGAGGTCTCTCCCACAGTATTATGGCCCCCACAAAATATGACAGCCCCTACTGCACCTGACACAGTATTATGGCCACCACTACCTTCTAGATAAAATAAGAACCCAAAGTCAGTATGGAGGCATTTTTAGTACACCACAACCCCTTACGCAGTATAATGGCCCCTACCAGCCACACATTCAGTATGAGAGTCCAAACAGCTCTTCTCTTCATATTAAGCCCACACAATTCCTGATATTTAAGAAAACACACACACACTACTTACCCAACCCAGTTCCTGAGGTGCGCTGCTCCAGTCCGTGCAGTGTGAGAACTGAGGCTCAATACTATCGGTGTGATGTAGTGACATCACTGTGCCTGCAGTGCATGGAGCCTCAGACTTACACTGGTGGATCAGGAGCTTTCAACTCCCTGATTCACTGCTCTATTCACCATCATGGGAGTGTGGATATATTTGAAATTGTTCAAGGCCCGAGAACGAGACATGCGCCAGTCAAGACCCAGAGTCCAGACTACAGCAGGTAAGGGCAGAGTGCCAGCTCTCACTACTTTTGGTACAATAGACATCTGCCATTGCTCAAGCACCAAAGATCTGTGAGGAGATTCCGCTCAGTAGTATACGCCTGCAGTGAAGAGCAGGAAGCGCGAGTGAGCCGGGCCATTGCTTCCAGCACTGAAGTCAGTACAGCTGTTGGTCCAGGGTAGTACAACAGACAAGGTGAAAGCTGATTGAAGTGAAGGGGCCCAGCGAGCCTTGATAGAGTTTTTTAGGAGGACTTATGGCCTAACGGAGAAATACAGAGACCCCGCTATGGACTGTGTTTGCAGAAGAGACAGTGTTGTCGACCATATGTATCTGGAAAATCACCCTTTTCAGTAGGTAAAGTAACATTTGGTTAGAGGCTGCTATTACAGTGAGAGGGACCGGAGAATTCATTGTATATCTGATATTGTATATTTCAACTCGTAATCACCCTGTTTTGCATTATTCACTGTTGCCATAGTGATCACAATTCCCATTATCAGGGAAATAAATAATTATATTGGTTACTTCTGGGTTGTCTGTGTGTTGTATCCGGTCACCTGATTACAGGGGCATTATGGAGGCATTACACTGTGTGGGGGGCATCATATATACTGCATAAGGGGCATATTGGGGCATTATACTGTGTGGGGGGCATCATATATACTGTATAAGGGGCATATTGGAGACATTACACTCTGTGGGGGGCATCATATATACTGCATAAGGGGCATATTGGGGACATTACACTCTGTGGGGGCATCATATATACTGCATAAGGGGCATATTGGGGACATTACACTCTGTGGGGGGCATCATATATACTGTATAAGGGGCATATTGGGGACATTACACTGTGTGGGGGACATCATATATACTGTATAAGGGGCATATTGGGGACATTACACTCTGTGGGGGCATCATATATACTGCATAAGGGGCATATTGGGGACATTACACTGTGTGGGGGCATCATATATACTGTATAAGGGACATATTGGGGACATTACACTCTGTGGGGGGCATCATATATACTGTATAAGGGGCATATTGGGGACATTATACTCTGTGGGGGGCATCATATATACTGCATAAGGGGCATATTGGGGGCATTACACTGTGTGGGGGCATCATATATACTGTATAAGGGGCATATTGGGGACATTACACTGTGTGGGGGACATCATATATACTGCATAAGGGGCATATTGGGGACATTACACTCTGTGCGGGCATCATATATACTGCATAAGGGGCATATTGGGGGCATTACACTGTGTGGGGGGCATCATATATACTGTATAAGGGGCATATTGGGAGACATTACACTCTGTGGGGCATCATATATACTGCATAAGGGGCATATTGGGGACATTACACTCTGTGGGGGCATCATATATACTGTATAAGGGGCATATTGGGGACATTACACTGTGTGGGGGACATCATATATACTGCATAAGGGGCATATTGGGGACATTACACTCTGTGACGGGCATCATATATACTGCATAAGGGGCATATTGGGGCATTACACTGTGTGGGGGGCATCATATATACTGTATAAGGGGCATATTGGAGACATTACACTCTGTGGGGCATCATATATACTGCATAAGGGGCATATTGGGGACATTACACTCTGTGGGGGGCATCATATATACTGCATAAGGGGCATATTGGGGGCATTACACTGTGGGGGCATATATATGCATAAGGGCATATTGGGGACATTACATCTTGTGGGGGCATCATATATACTGCATAAGGGCATATTGGGGACATACACTCTGGTGGGCATCTATATACTGCATAAGGGCATATTGGGGGCATTACACTGTGTGGGGGCATCATATATACTGTATAAGGGCATATTGGGGACATTACACCTGTGGGGGCATCATAATACTGCATAAGGGGCATATTGGGACATTACACTGTGGGGGGCATATATATACTGTATAGGGGACATATTGGGGACATTACACTCTGTGGGGGCTCATATATATGCATAAGGGGCTATTGGGGACATTACACTCTGTGGGGGCATCATAATATACTGTATAAGGGGCATATTGGGGCATTACACTGTGTGGGGGCATCATATATACTGCTAAAGGGGCATATTGGGGACATTACACTCTGTGGGGGGCATCATATATACTGCATAAGGGGCATATTGGGACATTACACTCTGTGGGGGGCATCATATATACTGCATAAGGGGCATATTGGGGACATTACACTCTGTGGGGGCATCATATATACTGCATAAGGGGCATATTGGGGACATTACACTCTGTGGGGGCATCATATATACTGTATAAGGGGCATATTGGGGACATTACACTCTGTGGGGGCATCATATATACTGCATAAGGGGCATATTGGGGACATTACACTCTGTGGGGGCATCATATATACTGCATAAGGGGCATATTGGGGCATTACACTCTGTGGGGGGCATCATATATACTGCATAAGGGGCATATTGGAGACATTACACTCTGTGGGGGCATCATATATACTGTATAAGGGCATATTGGGGACATTACACTCTGTGGGGGCATCATATATACTGCATAAGGGGCATATTGGGACATTACACTCTGTGGGGGGCATCATATATACTGCATAAGGGGCATATTGGGACATTACACTCTGTGGGGCATCATATATACTGCATTAGGGGCATATTGGGGACATTACACTCTGTGGGGGGCATCATATATACTGCATAAGGGGATATTGGGGACATTACACTCTGTGGGGGCATCATATATACTGCATAAGGGGCATATTGGAGGCATTATACTGTGTGGGGGCATCATATATACTGCATAAGGGGCATATTGGGGACATTACACTCTGTGGGGCATCATATATACTGCATAAGGGGCATATTGGGGACATTACACTCTGTGGGGGGCATCATATATACTGCATAAGGGGCATATTGGGGACATTACACTCTGTGGGGGGCATCATATATACTGCATAAGGGGCATATTGGGGACATTACACTCTGTGGGGGGCATCATATTACTGATAAGGGCATATTGGGGACATTAACTGTGTGGGGGACATCATATATACTGCATAAGGGGCATATTGGGGACATATACTCTGTGGGGCACAATATACGTATAAGGGCATATTGGGACATTACACTGTGTGGGGGATCATATATACGCATAAGGGGATATGGGGACATATACTCTGTGGGGCATATATATACTGTATAAGGGGCATATTGGGGACATATACTCTGTGGGGGGCATCAAATACTCATAAGGGCATATTGGGGGCATTACACTGTGTGGGCATCATTATACTGTATAGGGCATATTGGGGACATTACACTCTGTGGGGGATCATATATACTGCTAAGGGGCATATTGGCATTACACTGTGTGGGGGGCATCAATTACTGCATAAGGGGCAATTGGGACATTACACTCTGTGGGGGCATCATATATACTGCTAAGGCATATTGGGGACATTACACTTGTGGGGGCATCATAACTGCATAAGGGCATATTGGGGACATTACACTCTGTAGGGGCATCATTATACTGCATAAGGGCATATTGGGGGCATTACACTGTGTGGGGGGCATCATAATACTGATAAGGGGCATATGGGGACATTACACCTGTGGGGGCATCAATATACTGCATAAGGTATTGGAGACATTACACTCTGTGGGGGCATCATATAACTGATAAGGGGCATATTGGGGCATTACACTGTTGGGGGGCATCATATATACTGATAAGGGGAATTGGGGACATTACACTTGGGGGCATCATATATTGTAAAGGATTTGGGGATTACACTCTGTGGGGCATCATATATACTGTATAAGGCATATTGGGACATTACACTCGTGGGGGCATATATAACTGCTAAGGGGATATGGGGACATTACACTCTGTGGGCATCATATACGTATAGGGGCATATTGGGACATTACACTCGTGGGGGCATCTATTACTGCATAAGGGGCATATGGGGACATTACACTCTGTGGGGGCATCATATAACGCAAAGGGGCATATTGGGGACATACACTCTGTGGGGGCATCATATATACGCATAAGGCAATTGGGGACATACACTTGTGGGGGCATCATATATACTGTATAAGGGCATATTGGGACATTACACTCTGTGGGCATCATAATACTGCATAAGGGGCATATTGGGGACATTACACTCTGTGGGGGGCATCATAATACTGATAGGCATATTGGGACATTACACTCTGGGGGCATTATATACTGCTAAGGGCATATTGGGGACTTACACTCTGTGGGGGATCATATATACTGATAAGGGGCATATTGGGGACATTACACTCTGTGGGGGGCATCATAATACTGCATAAGGGGCAATTGGGGCATTACACTTGTGGTGGATCATATATACTGCATAGGGCATATTGGGACATTACACTCTGTGGGGGGCATCATATAACTGTAAGGGGCATATTGGATTACACTCTGTGGGGTATCATATATACTGTAAAGGGCATATTGGGGGATTACACTCTGTGGGGGCATCATATATACTGCGTAAGGGGCATATGGGACATACACTTGTGAGGGGCATCATATATACTGCATAGGGGCATATTGGGGACATTACACCTGTGGGGGATCATATATACTGTTAAGGGATATTGGGACTTACACTCTGTGGGGGGCATCATATACTGCGTAGGGCATATGGGGCATTACACTGGTGGGGGCATCATATATACTGTAAGGGCAATTGGGGACATTACACTCTGTGAGGGCATCATATATACTGCATAAGGGGCATATTGGGGACATTACACTCTGTGGGGGGCATCATATATACTGCATAAGGGGCATATTGGGGACATTACACTCTGTGAGGGGCATCATATATACTGCATAAGGGGCATATTGGGGACATTACACTCTGTGGGGGCATCATATATACTGCATAAGGGGCATATTGGGGACATTACACTCTGTGGGGGCATCATATATACTGCATAAGGGGCAATTAAGGGGACATTACACTCTGTGGGGGGCATCATAT
The DNA here is from genome assembly GCA_033576555.1 of Oophaga sylvatica. Taxonomy (NCBI): domain Eukaryota; kingdom Metazoa; phylum Chordata; class Amphibia; order Anura; family Dendrobatidae; genus Oophaga; species Oophaga sylvatica. The sequence goes on from JARQOD010003622.1 coordinate 47,800, forward strand.
ATACTGCATAAGGGGCATATTGGGACATTACACTTGTGGGGGGCATCATATATACTGCATAGGGGCATATTGGGGACATTACACTCTGTGGGGGGCATCATATATACTGCATAAGGGGCATATTGGGGACATTACACTCTGTGGGGGGCATCATATATACTGCATAAGGGGCATATTGGAGACATTACACTCTGTGAGGGGCATCATATATACTGTATAAGGGGCATATTGGGGACATTACACTCTGTGACGGGCATCATATATACTGCATAAGGGGCATATTGGGGGCATTACACTGTGTGGGGGGCATCATATATACTGCATAAGGGGCATATTGGAGACATTACACTCTGTGAGGGGCATCATATATACTGCATAAGGGGCATATTGGGGACATTACACTCTGTGGGGGGCATCATATATACTGCATAAGGGGCATATTGGGGACATTACACTCTGTGGGGGCATCATATATACTGCATAAGGGGCATAATGGGACATTACACTCTGTGGGGGGCATCATATATACTGCATAAGGGGCATATTGGGGACATTACACTCTGTGGGGGGCATCATATATACTGCATAAGGGGCATATTGGGGACATTACACTCTGTGGGGGCATCATATATACTGCATAAGGGGCATATTGGGGACATTACACTCTGTGGGGGGCATCATATATACTGCATAAGGGGCATATTGGAGACATTACACTCTGTGAGGGGCATCATATATACTGTATAAGGGGCATATTGGGGACATTACACTCTGTGACGGGCATCATATATACTGCATAAGGGGCATATTGGGGGCATTACACTGTGTGGGGGCATCATATATACTGCATAAGGGGCATATTGGAGACATTACACTCTGTGAGGGGCATCATATATACTGTATAAGGGCATATTGGGGACATTACACTCTGTGGGGGGCATCATATATACTGCATAAGGGGCATATTGGGGACATTACACTCTGTGGGGGCATCATATATACTGCATAAGGGGCATAATGGGACATTACACTCTGTGGGGGGCATCATATATACTGCATAAGGGGCATATTGGGGACATTACACTCTGTGGGGGCATCATATATACTGCATAAGGGGCATATTGGGGACATTACACTCTGTGGGGGCATCATATATACTGCATAAGGGGCATATTGGGGACATTACACTCTGTGGGGGCATCATATATACTGCATAAGGGGCATATTGGGGACATTACACTCTGTGGGGGGCATCATATATACTGCATAAGGGGCATATTGGGGACATTACACTCTGTGGGGGGCATCATATATACTGCATAAGGGGCATATTGGGGACATTACACTCTGTGGGGGCATCATATATACTGCATAAGGGGCATAATGGGACATTACACTCTGTGGGGGGCATCATATATACTGCATAAGGGGCATATTGGGGACATTACACTCTGTGGGGGGCATCATATATACTGCATAAGGGGCATTTTGGGGACATTACACTCTGTGGGGGCATCATATATACTGCATAAGGGGCATATTGGGGACATTACACTCTGTGGGGGGCATCATATATACTGCATAAGGGTGTGATGATACTGAAGCTTCATTTCTGGTGCTGTTTCCAGAACTCTCCCCCCAGTACTACAACCCCCCACCGTTTGCAAGCACAGGGCAAACTACCCCTCCCTCCTTTTCTCTGCAGCTCACGCTTCCCTTCCCCCCTGTCAACCTGCAGTCAAGCTCAGTGTAACTTGAGCTGCCAGTGCTGGAAGTTTTCCCGCTTCACCGCAGGGGTCCTGCATTGTCCGAACACGTGCTTTCTTCCTATAGCAGCCATGTTGTAGTATTCATTCTTTTTTTGGTTAATAACATGGTGGGAGCATTCGCTAGAAACACGAAAGTTACTGTGTTGAACCATGCGCCGATGGGCATCGTTCCCGTGGTACTGGTAAACCCGTAACCCCAACAGAACCGAGAAATGGAATTCTCGGGTGCCCCATGAACTAGCCCACCCAAGTGTGGGCTCATTGGAACCGTCATTTCAAAGCAAGACCATTGATAGGTCTGCCATTATTCTGCTAGGTTCACAGAACGAGTTATGAACCTTATGATATCGCAGAGCTCAAACCATAGCTTGTAGCCAGGGGAGGTGGCTAGAGGACCAGCCCTTTTTGTGAGGTCAGAAGCTGACATGCATAAGTCTTACAGTGAAGTTGCTTACCAGGATTCTTTCTGCTGGGACGTGCTGAGTAAGAGATCTCCCAATGAACTATGACGTGTGGCTCCTTCCCCCAGCCTGGCTGCCTGTATATGATCTAACAACCATGTGAGTTATCTTTCATTCTTAATCCCATTTTATTTTATAACTGCATCTGTACATAACGATATTGTCTCAGTTTGTTACATCTTTTTATATTATATAAGCACTGCCTGATGTTAAGGAATAAACCTATAAATTTATTAGTTTGTTTCTCCTGCTCTATAAACGAATCTGCACGTGCCTGAGGTAACTACGCTACTGTTTTGGGGTTGCTACGGACCCTCTTGATAAATTGTTCATCAAAAGCCGTAGCTGGTGGCAGCTAAAAGGAAGGGGTGTAAAGTGTTTAATCTATTGGGTGACGCTGGCAGTGACGGAGCGGGGTTTATAAGGGTACGGCCTGGCTGCAGCCAGGAGTAATTATGATTCCCTCACTGCAGCGTGCCCAATAGCCAGCACACATCCAAGTGACCCGTCTGGCGACCAATTATCCTAGGTGCAGTTCCCTGACTGACCTGAGGGTAAGGGGGCGCCAGAGAGCTGCAAGTTCCTAAGTGGAAGTGGGATGGTTATAAATCCCTGCAGTTTACTGGGTCGGACGGCAGCAGCCGTCGTGTGTGTGCACGTTCCATCACATGTGGTGGCAGAGGTGGGATCACAAGCCGTGACCCCCGGGCTACCGTGTGGCGGACCGCGGCACCGTTCATCACATATTGGTGGCAGCGGTGGGATCACAAGCCGTGACCCCCGGGCTACCGTGTGGCGGACCGCGGCACCGTTCATCACATATTGGTGGCAGCGGTGGGATTATAGAGCATTAGTGATCTGGTCTGAGCAATCATTCCTCTCACTAAAAAACTTGCACGGTTCTTCAGGGACCCTGCATCTAAAGTTTTGGAGAACAGACTCAGTGTTTATTAGTCCTGAGACAATTGTGTGTACTTGCGGTTACCCCTCCCTTCTCTTGTTTTTCTATCCTATCTTTTATTTGGCAACCATGGCTACAAGAGGAGCAAGTTGGTTCGAAAAGCAGAACAGGGACACTCTTGTGGGAATCTGCGTGTACCACGGCCTTGACCACAAGAACCAAACCAAAGCCCGACTGGTCCAGGCCCTGAAGGAACTGGAAGAGCATCGGAGCGTGGCGGGCGCAGGAGCCGGCCCAAGCCAAGGTGGTGCCGCAGGAGCAGAGGCCCAACCCCTGACTGCTTACACCCAGAGAGAGGTGGACCCTTACCTGCAGGCGGCCCTGGAGGGACTCACCGCTGACAACCGGGAAGAACGCCTGAGGCTGATCCAGCAAGCTCAAGAGAGAGCCGACCAGCGAGAGGCAAAACAGCGAGAGGCTGAGAGAGCCGAGCGCCAAGCCCAGCGAGAGGCCGAGCGGGAGGCTGAGAGGGCCCAGCGAGAGGCTGAGAGAGCCGAGCGGGAGGCTGAGAGAGCCCGAGCCGAGCGGGAAGCCCAAGCGCAGAGAGCCCATGAGCTGGAGATGGTTCAGCGAGGGGCAATGCCCTCCACAGCCCAGAGCAGTGTGCCCAGCAGCACTCAGAGTCCCAAGCCCCGGCCGGAGCACTTTCCCGTGCTGGAAAGGGACGGAGACTTGGACACTTTTCTGCGGGCCTTTGAGAAAGTCTGCAGACAGTACCGGCTGCCTGCCGACCAATGGGCCAGGTACTTGACCCCCGGGCTGAAGGGCAAAGCTTTGGAGGCGTTCGCTTCCCTCGCGCCAGATCAAGACAGTGACTATGAGGCCATCAAGCAGGCCCTGATTGCCAAGTACCAGCTAACCCTGAGGTATACCGAAAGAAGTTCCGGAACCTCCAACGTGGCCCACACGACAGTTACAGCGATGTGGTGCAAGGACTCCGGAACCACTTTGACCAGTGGATCTATGGACTGTCAGTTGACACCTATGAGGAGCTGAAAGACCTGATGATCAAAGACCAGTTCCTGCATCTGTGCCCAGCTGAGGTCCGACAGTTCATCCTGGACCGAGAACCAGAGGACGCGGTCACAACAGCCGGATCGCCGACAGCTATGAGGCCAACCGGAAACCCGAGGTGCGGAAGCCCGTCGCCACCGCTGGGGAGGGGGTAAGCCTGCAACCAACCCCAGTGCCCCTGCCAGTCGTCCCTCTGGAGGCACTATCCCCTTTGCCAGCGCCAGGCCTACATCAGACCCCCGCCAGTGTTTCTCCTGTAAAAGGACTGGTCACATCAGCGCCACCTGTCCGGAGAGGCAGAAGAACCCCCCAGCCAAGGCCTCCGGGCCCAACGCCTCTGTTCTTTTGGTGGGTGGTGTGGTGGGGAGGGTTGATGACAACGTGCAGCCCGTCCGCGTGGGGGCCCGTCTTGCTACAGGCCTCAAGGACACCGGGGCTGAGCGAACCCTCATCCGACCCGAACTGGCGGCCCCTGAAGAGTTGATTCCGGGGAAAACCCTAACTGTCACAGGGATTGGGGGCGTCCACTACCCCTTGCCGATAGCCCGAGTTTTCATTGACTGGGGTACCGGGAGCGGGGTGAAGGAAGTGGGGGTGTCCGAAAACCTGCCCACTGATGTTTTATTGGGGACTGATCTGGGGAGGATGGTGGCGTACTATGTCCCTGACACCCCTTCCCAATCTGATGATAAGGTTAACGTTAACCATGATGTTGATGTTGATGATGATGGGAAACTGATTGTGTTACCTGCTAATGCTTTGCGAAGTGAGGATGCAACTGATAACCTTTCTTTCCCTAGGACTGATGTTGATAATGATGTATCTGTGCCATCTGAATCTGTTAACCCTTTCTCCGAAGTGGTAGATGTGTCCACAGGTACAGGAGCGTTCAGTCCCGTCGCTCTGCGGAGTGAGACGGCTGAGGAACCCTAGCAGGAGCAAGCGACAGTGCTCAAGGAAATGGGGAGGTGCATGGGAACCGGGAGGAAGGTGACGCCATGACACTGACCAGTGCCACCGAGGAAGGTAACTGGCCCATAAGTAGCACTGCTCCTGAAGTGTTGGGGGTGGATGGGGAGGTAGAGCCCATAGCAGCGCAGGCTGATGGGTCTATAGAAATCCCCGGGGAGACTGCATATGTAGCTGCTGTCACCCGCAGTCAGAGTGCCCGGATCGCAGGTAGCGCCCTGCCATCTGGACCCTCCTCCGCTACAGGAGAGACTGAACCAGAGGTGGACCCAGAGCCGGTCCCAGAGGGTCCCAGTGAGGAAGGAACCCTGACGTCACTTCTGGCTGCCTCCAGCCAGGAGTTCCAGGCCGCTCTGCACTCAGATGCGAGCCTGGAGAACTTGAGACACCTCGCCGAGACGCCCACCTCCGTGACTGATAAGGAGAGGGGGTTCTGGGAACGAGGAAGGTTGTACCGGAAGACCGTACCCGGAGATTCCCAAAAGGAGTGGTTGAGGGGGAAACAGCTGGTCGTCCCGCACCAGTTCCGAGGTGAGTTGTTGAGGATCGCCCATGAGATTCCACTTGCTGGACACTTGGGGATTAGCAAAAATAAGGCACGGCTGTCTCAACACTTCTATTGGCCCAAGATGGGGACAGATGTGACTAACTACTGCCGCTCCTGTATCACCTGTCAAAGAGTGGGGAAGGCGGGGCCTGCTCTTAAGGCTCCCCTGATCCCGTTGCCAGTGATAGAGGAGCCTTTCCAGAGGATCGCGGTGGACATTGTGGGCCCGCTGGCCGTCCCCAGCAGCTCTGGAAAGCAATACATCCTGACTGTGGTAGACTACGCTACCCGGTACCCGGAGGCGGTAGCTCTGTCCTCAACTAGGGCAGATAAGGTGGCAGATGCACTGGTGACCATCTTTTCACGGGTAGGATTTCCCAGGGAGATGCTTACCGATCAAGGGACCCAATTTATGTCTCGCCTAATGAAGGCTCTCTGCAGCAAAATGCAGGTGACGCGTATGGTATCGAGTGCGTATCACCCACAGACCAATGGTTTGTGTGAGCGCTTTAACGGTACCCTCAAACAGATGCTCCGCATGCTGGTTGAGACCCAGGGACGCGATTGGGAGCGGTACCTCCACACCTGCTATTTGCCTACAGAGAAGTCCCGCAGGCCTCGACGGGGTTTCTCCCCCTTCGAGCTCCTGTATGGTAGGCGAGTCCGGGGACCCCTTGGGTTGATAAGAGAATCCTGGGAAGATGAGCCAAACCCCACGGAAGTGTCCATCGTGGATTATGTCATGCGCTTCCGCGACAAGATGCAGACCTTGACGCAGTTGGTGCATGACAACATGACGCAGGCTTCAGGCTGACCAGAAGCACTGGTACGACCAGAACGCCCGGGAGCGGACCTACCAGGTGGGTCAAAAGGTGTGGGTGCTGGTCCCCGTACCAAAGGATAAGCTTCAGGCAGCCTGGGAAGGCCCGTACGTCGTGCACCAACAGCTCAACCCAGCCACCTACGTGGTCACGCTTGACCACACTCGGGGTAGGCGCAAGGCCTTTCACGTCAACATGATGAAGGCCCATCACGAACGTGAAGCCTGCGTCCTACCGGTCTGCAATCTGCCCGAGGACGGGGAAGAGGATCCCCTCCTAGACATGCTGGCCCAAGCTAATGCCAATGGGTCCATTGAGGACATGGAGGTAAATGCCTCGCTAACCGCCTCCCAGCGGTTGCAGTTGCTGACCACTCTGGAATCCTTTCGGGCCGTGTTCACTAACCGACCCGCGAAGGACCAAGTTGGCAGTCCACGAGGTGGACACCGGGAATCACGCCCCTTTTACGGCGGACACCTTATCGGATCTCTGAGGAAGTGCAGCAGATTATGCGCCAGGAGATCCATGAGATGTTGCAGCTGGGGGTGATCCGGCAGTCCAAAAGCGCGTGGGCCTCCCTGTAGTTCTCGTGCCAAAAAAGGATCGGACCACCCGGTTCTGCGTGGACTACAGGGGGCTCAACGCCATCACTACCTCTGATGCGCACCCAATGCCACGCATCGAGGATCTGCTGGAGCGGTTGGCGAATGCCAAGTACATATCCATCATGGATCTGAGCCGGGGATACTGGCAGATTCCCCTGAGCCCTGCGGCGCAGGAGAAATCTGCCTTTATCACCCCTTTTGGACTGTACGAGTCCACAGTCATGCCTTTCGGCATGAAGAATGCCCCTGCCACTTTTCAGCGGATGGTCAACCACCTGCTTCAGGGACTGGAGGAGTACGCTGTGGCGTACCTGGATGACATTGCCGTCTTCAGTTCCACCTGGGAGGAACACCTTCAGCATCTCCAGGGGTGCTCAAGCGTATTCACCAGGCAGGTCTGACCATCAAGCCGGGGAAAATGCCAGATGGGCATGAGGGAGGTCCACTACCTGGGGCACCGGGTAGGCGGGGGTTCCATGAGTCCAGAGCCCGAGAAAGTGGACGCGATCGTGTCCTGGCCACCCCCAGGACCAAAAAGCAGGTGAAGTCCTTCCTGGGCACTGCAGGGTACTATAGGCGTTTCGTACCGAACTATAGCGCCATTGCAAAACCCTTGACGGACCTCACCAAGGGCGGTCTACCCCAAACAGTCAACTGGACAGATGGCTGTGAGGCGGCATTCCGATCTTTGAAAACAGCCCTGTGCAGCTCTCCAGTGTTGAGAGCCGTCGACAGCAGTCGGCCCTTCCTGGTACAGACTGATGCCAGTGAATTTGGCCTCGGTGCTGTACTCAGCCAGGTTGATTCGGGGGACCAGGAGCACCCCGTGTTGTACCTGAGCCGGAAACTTCTGCCAAGGGAAGTGGCATACTCCACCATCGAGAAGGAGTGCCTGGCCATGGTCTGGGCACTGCAACGTTTGCAGCCCTACCTGTACGGGCGCACCTTCAAGGTGGTCACCGACCACAACCCTCTGAGCTGGCTGCACACAGTGTCCGGAACCAATGGTAGGTTGCTACGCTGGAGCCTTGCCCTGCAGCAGTATGATTTTGCCGTACAACACAAGAAAGGCAGTGATCATGGGAATGCTGATGGGTTATCACGACGTGGCGAACCCGCTGAGGTGCGCATGTCGGATTACCGAGAGGTCATGCCTCCGTAGCGCCCTCTAAAGGGGGGAGTGTGATGATACTGAAGCTTCATTTCTGGTGCTGTTTCCAGAACTCTCCCCCAGTACTACAACCCCCCACCGTTTGCAAGCACAGGGCAAACTACCCCTCCCTCCTTTTCTCTGCAGCTCACGCTTCCCTTCCCCCCCTGTCAACCTGCAGTCAAGCTCAGTGTAACTTGAGCTGCCAGTGCTGGAAGTTTTCCCGCTTCACCGCAGGGGTCCTGCATTGTCCGAACACGTGCTTTCTTCCTATAGCAGCCATGTTGTAGTATTCATTCTTTTTTTGGTTAATAACATGGTGGGAGCATTCGCTAGAAACACGAAAGTTACTGTGTTGAACCATGCGCCGATGGGCATCGTTTCCGTGGTATGGTAAACCCGTAACCCCAACAGAACCCGAGAAATGGAATTCTCGGGTGCCCCATGAACTAGCCCACCCAAGTGTGGGCTCATTGGAACCGTCATTTCAAAGCAAGACCATTGATAGGTCTGCCATTATTCTGCTAGGTTCACAGAACGAGTTATGAACCTTATGATATCGCAGAGCTCAAACCATAGCTTGTAGCCAGGGGAGGTGGCTAGAGGACCAGCCCTTTTTGTGAGGTCAGAAGCTGACATGCATAAGTCTTACAGTGAAGTTGCTTACCAGGATTCTTTCTGCTGGGACGTGTGAGTAAGAGATCTCCCAATGAACTATGACGTGTGGCTCCTTCCCCAGCCTGGCTGCCTGTATATGATCTAACAACCATGTGAGTTATCTTTCATTCTTAATCCCATTTTATTTTATAACGCATCTGTACATAACGATATTGTCTCAGTTTGTTACATCTTTTTATATTATATAAGCACTGCCTGATGTTAAGGAATAAACCTATAAATTTATTAGTTTGTTTCTCCTGCTCTATAAACGAATCTGCAGTGCCTGAGGTAACTACGCTACTGTTTTGGGGTTGCTACGGACCCTCTTGATAAATTGTTCATCAAAAGCCGTAGCTGGTGGCAGCTAAAAGGAAGGGGTGTAAAGTGTTAATCTATTGGGTGACGCTGGCAGTGACGGAGCGGGGTTTTATAAGGGTACGGCTGGCTGCAGCCAGGAGTAATTATGATTCCCTCACTGCAGCGTGCCCAATAGCCAGCACACATCCAAGTGACCGTCTGGCGACCAATTATCCTAGGTGCAGTTCCCTGACTGACCTGAGGGTAAGGGGGGCGCCAGAGAGCTGCAAGTTCCTAAGTGGAAGTGGGATGGTTATAAATCCCTGCAGTTTACTGGGTCGGACGGCAGCAGCCGTCGTGTGTGTGCACGTTCCATCAATGTGGTGGCAGAGGTGGGATCACAAGCCGTGACCCCCGGGCTACCGTGTGGGCGGACGCGGCACCGTTCATCACATTTTGGTGGCAGCGGTGGGTATCACAAGCCGTGACCCCCGGGCTACCGTGTGGCGGACCGCGGCACGTTCATCACAAGGGCATATTGGAGACATTACACTCTGTGAGGGGCATCATATATACTGTATAAGGGGCATATTGGGGACATTACACTCTGTGGGGGGCATCATATATACTGCATAAGGGGCATATTGGGGACATTACACTCTGTGGGGGCATCATATATACTGCATAAGGGGCATAATGGGACATTACACTCTGTGGGGGGCATCATATATATGCATAAGGGCATATTGGGGACTTACACTCTGTGGGGGGCATCATATATAACTGCATAAGGGGCATATTGGGGGCATTACACTCTGTGGGGGCATCATATATACTGCATAAGGGGCATATTGGGGACATTACACTCTGTGGGGGGCATCATATATACTGCATAAGGGGCATATTGGGACATTACACTCTGTGGGGGCATCATATATACTGCATAAGGGGCATATTGGGGACATTACACTCTGTGGGGGGCATCATATATACTGCATAAGGGGCATATTGGGGACATTACACTGTGTGGGGGGCATCATATATACTGTATAAGGGGCATATTGGGGACATTTACACTCTGTGAGGGGCATCATATATACTGCATAAGGGGCATATTGGGGACATTACACTCTGTGGGGGCATCAATATACTGCATAAGGGCATAAATGGGACATTACACTCTGTGGGGGGCATCATATATACTGCATAAGGGGCATATTGGGGACATTACACTCTGTGGGGGCATCTATTATACTGCATAAGGGGCATATTGGGGACATTACACTCTGTGGGGGGCATCATATATACTGCATAAGGGGCATATTGGGGACATTACACTCTGTGGGGGCATCATATATACTGCATAAGGGGCTAATGGGACATTACACTCTGTGGGGGGCATCATATATACTGCATAAGGGGCATATTGGGACATTACACTCTGTGGGGGCATCTATATACTGCATAAGGGGCATATTGGGGAATTACACTCTGTGGGGGGCATCATATATACTGCATAAGGGGCATATTGGGGACATTACACTCTGTGGGGGCATCATATATACTGCATAAGGGGCATATTGGGGACATTACACTCTGTGGGGGGCATCATATATACTGCATAAGGGGCATTTTGGGGACATTACACTTGTGGGGGGACATCATATATAAATGCATAAGGGGCATATTGGGGACATTACACTCTGTGGGTGGCATCATATATACTGTATAAGGGGCACATTGGGGACATTACACTCTGTGGGGGGCATCATATATACTGCATAAGGGGCACATTGGGGACATTACACTCTGTGGGGGGCATCATATATATGCATAAGGGGCACATTGGGGACATTACACTCTGTGGGGGCATCATATATACTGCATAAGGGGCATATTGGGGACATTACACTCTGTGTGGGGGCATCATATATACTGCATAAGGGGCATATTGGGGACATTACACTTGTGGGGGGCATCATATATACTGCATAAGGGGCATATTGGGGACATTACACTCTGTGGGGGCATCATATATACTGATAAGGGGCATATTGGGGACATTACACTCTGTGGGGGGCATCATATATACTGCATAAGGGGCATATTGGGGACATTACACTCTGTGGGGGACATCATATATACTGCATAAGGGGCATATTGGGGACATTACACTCTGTGGGGGACATCATATATACTGCATAAGGGGCATATTGGGGACATTACACTCTGTGAGGGGCATCATATATACTGCATAAGGGGCATATTGGGGACATTACACTCTGTGGGGGGCATCATATATACTGCATAAGGGGCATATTGGGGACATTACACTCTGTGGGGGCATCATATATACTGCATAAGGGGCATATTGGGGACATTACACTCTGTGGGGGGCATCATATATACTGCATAAGGGGCATATTGGGGACATTTCACTCTGTGGGGGGCATCATATATACTGCATAAGGGGCATATTGGAGGCATTATACTGTGTGGGGGCATCATATATACTGCATAAGGGGCATATTGGGGACATTACACTCTGTGGGGGGCATCATATATACTGCATAAGGGGCATATTGGGGACATTACACTCTGTGGGGGGCATCATATATACTGCATAAGGGGCATATTGGGGACATTACACTCTGTGGGGGGCATCATATATACTGCATAAGGGGCATATTGGGGACATTACACTGTGTGGGGGACATCATATATACTGCATAAGGGGCATATTGGGGACATTACACTCTGTGGGGGGCATCATATATACTGCATAAGGGGCATATTGGGGACATTACACTCTGTGGGGGGCATCATATACTGTATAAGGGGCATATTGGGGACATTACACTGTGTGGGGGACATCATATATACTGTATAAGGGGCATATTGGGGACATTACACTCTGTGGGGGGCATCATATATACTGCATAAGGGGCATATTGGGGACATTACACTGTGTGGGGGGCATCATATATACTGCATAAGGGGCATATTGGGACATTATACTCTGTGGGGGGCATCATATATACTGCATAAGGGGCATATTGGGGCATTACACTGTGTGGGGGGCATCATATATACTGTATAAGGGGCATATTGGGGACATTACACTCTGTGAGGGGCATCATATATACTGCATAAGGGGCATATTGGGGGCATTACACTGTGTGGGGGGCATCATATATACTGCATAAGGGGCATATTGGAGACATTACACTCTGTGAGGGGCATCAATATATACTGTATAAGGGGCATATTGGGGACATTACACTCTGTGGGGGGCATCATATATACTGCGTAAGGGGCATATTGGGGGCATTACACTGTGTGGGGGGCATCATATATACTGTATAAGGGGCATATTGGGGACATTACACTCTGTGACGGGCATCATATATACTGCATAAGGGCATATTGGGGGGATTACACTGTGTGGGGGGCATCATATATACTGCATAAGGGGCATATTGGAGACATTACACTCTGTGAGGGGCATCATATATACTGCATAAGGGGCATATTGGAGACATTACACTCTGTGAGGGGCATCATATATACTGTATAAGGGGCATATTGGGGACATTACACTCTGTGGGGGGCATCATATATACTGCATAAGGGGCATATTGGGGAATTACACTCTGTGGGGGCATCATATATACTGCATAAGGGGCATAATGGGACATTACACTCTGTGGGGGGCATCATATATACTGCATAAGGGGCATATTGGGGACATTACACTCTGTGGGGGGCATCATATATACTGCATAAGGGGCATAATTGGGGACATTACACTCTGTGGGGGCATCATATATACTGCATAAGGGGCATATTGGGGACATTACACTCTGTGGGGGGCATCATATATACTGCATAAGGGGCATATTGGAGACATTACACTCTGTGAGGGGCATCATTTTATACTGTATAGGGCATATTGGGGACATTACACTCTGTGGGGGGCATCATATATACTGCATAAGGGGCATATTGGGGACATTACACTCTGTGGGGGCATCATATATACTGCATAAGGGCATAATGGGACATTACACTCTGTGGGGGGCATCTTATTTACTGCATAAGGGGCATATTGGGGACATTACACTCTGTGGGGGGCATATATATACTGCATAAGGGGCATATTGGGGACATTACCACTCTGTGGGGGCATCATTTTATACTGCATAAGGGGGATATTGGGGACATTACACTCTGTGGGGGGGATCATATATACTGCATAAGGGGCATATTGGGGACATTACACTCTGTGGGGGGCATCATATATACTGCATAAGGGGCATATTGGGGACATTACACTCTGTGGGGGGCATCATATATACTGCATAAGGGGCATATTGGGGACATTACACTGTGTGGGGGACATCATATATACTGTATAAGGGGCATATTGGGGACATTTACACTCTGTGGGGGGGATCATATATACTGCATAAGGGGCATATTGGGGACATTACACTCTGTGGGGCATCATATATACTGCATAAGGGGCATAATGGGAAATTACACTCTATGGGGGGCATCATATATACTGCATAAGGGGCATATTGGGGACATTACACTCTGTGGGGGCATCATATATACTGCATAAGGGGCATATTGGGGACATTACACTGTGTGGGGGGCATCCATATATATGTATAAGGGGCATATTGGGGACATTACACTCTGTGGGGGGGCATCATATATACTGCATAAGGGGCATATTGGGGACATTACACTGTGTGGGGGGCATCATATATACTGTATAAGGGGCATAATGGGGACATTACACTCTGTGGGGGGCATTTATATATACTGCATAAGGGGCATATTGGGGACATTACACTCTGTGGGGGCATCATATATACTGCATAAGGGGCATAATGGGACATTACACTCTGTGGGGGGCATCATATATACTGTATAAGGGGCATATTGGGGACATTACACTCTGTGGGGGGCATCATATATACTGCATAAGGGCATATTGGGACATTACACTCTGTGGGGGGCATATATATACTGCATAAGGGGCATAATGGGACAATACACTCTGTGGGGGGCATCATATATACTGCATAAGGGCTATTGGGGACATTACACTCTGTGGGGGCATCATATATACTGCATAAGGGGCATATTGGGGACATTACACTCTGTGGGGGGCATCATATATACTGCATAAGGGGCATATTGGGGACATTACACTCTGTGGGGGCATCATATATACTGCATAAGGGGCATAATGGGACATTACACTCTGTGGGGGGCATCATATATACTGCATAAGGGGCATATTGGGGACATTACACTCTGTGGGGGCATCATATATACTGCATAAGGGGCATATTGGGGACATTACACTCTGTGGGGGGCATCATATATACTGCATAAGGGGCATATTGGGGACATTACACTCTGTGGGGGCATCATATATACTGCATAAGGGGCATATTGGGGACATTACACTCTGTGGGGGCATCATATATACTGCATAAGGGGCATATTGGGGACATTACACTCTGTGGGGGGCATCATATATACTGCATAAGGGGCATATTGGGGACATTACACTCTGTGGGGGGCATCATATATACTGCATAAGGGGAAAATTGGGGGACATTACACTTGTGGGGGCATCATATATACTGCATAAGGGGCATATTGGGGACATTACACTCTGTGGGGGGCATATATATACTGCATAAGGGGCTATTGGAGACATTACACTCTGTGGGGGGCATCATATATATGCATAAGGGGCATATTGGGGACATTTACAAATTGTGGGGGGC
>JARQOD010003623.1:0-62862 GCA_033576555.1 Oophaga sylvatica
GATCCGTTGAAGCGTTCCAGAGTTATAACCTCATAAAGAGACAGTGGTCAGAATTGTAAAAATTGGCCCGGTCATTAACGTGCAAACCACCCTTGGGGGTGAAGGGGTTAAATAGAGATTTTTGGTGTACCTCCTTTTGGATAAATTCACTTTCTTTATTTGTCTCTATTGGGATCAGTATTTTTTTGAGATCCCCAATGTCCTCATTTTTTTCAGTCAACAAGAAATATCTTTTAAGAGTAAGTTTGCGAGTATATGCATTTAAATCAAGAAAAAGATCAAATGCATTCATGTCTTGAGCAGGGCAGAAATTTAGTCCCTTACTTAAAATTTCCATTTCTGGAGGGGATAAAATGTGGGATGATAAATTAAATATTTTAACCAGAGGCAGATTTTGTTGTTTATTGGTTTCTGGGTTCCTTGTTTTTTTTTATCTATTTTCAGATATCTATTAGATCCTTTACCTCTTTTTCCTCTTGATCTACTTTTCTTTTTTTGGACCTTGATGTTACAGCTGGTGCGAAGTAATTTGTGATATGATTCTTTTGTATTGGGCTTAAAATTTGGGCTGTTTGTGAGGAGCTGATTAGTGGTGGTAAAATTATTTCTGAAGCACTTGGACGTGTGGGACCTATCTCTAAAAAAGAGATGTTGGATATTACTGAGGATGGGGATGGTGTAGGCGCTTGTATTACTGTAGTGAATATAGATGAGGATTCTGTAGTATCATGGATGGTTAATTCATTTAGATCAAATTCAACATTGGAAACTTCCAAGCTATGGGGAATAGTTGGAATTTCCAGTGGGGAAGTCCTGGATTGGGGAGAGGTAATGGAGCATTTTTCATTATAATGATCCTGGGCTCTAATGGAATGGTTTTTTCTATGAGTGGAGTTTTTTTCTTTTGTACATTTCTATTGAGTATAGTGTGAATATTCTCGGGGGTGGAAGTATTTAGAGGTAATTTAATTTGAGAGATAGTTCTTTCAACATCATGTATATTTTTTATATTTGAATTGGTTATGATCCTTGTTTGTTTTACACCTAATTCCTGTGAGACCAGGACGTCTGTCCTTAAATTACCAGGGTTTTTCTTTATAGGTTCATTGATACCTGTCAGGTTTTTGTTCCTGATCGGTTCCTTTGACATTGGTTTAGTTTTAACGGTATCCCTGCGAAATTTCTTTATTTTTACATCTACTAGATCATTTTCAAATACTTTGAGTTTCCTAGTAATGTCATCCTTCACCAGATTGAAAAAATGTAAACTTTTAAACCTTTCAAGTTCAAATAATTTTTTTTCACATATCATTGCGACTTTACTGGCTAGCTCAGAGCGTTTTTCCACTAACAAACTCATGAGATTATAAGAACAATCATTTAAAATATTATTCTACTTGTTGGTAAAATTACTGTCATCTAAAAAAGTACTATTAAAATGAATCTTCAGACCATTTGGAACTATTTTTTGATCAATACAAATACCTAAAAATTCTGCATCGATCTGATATCTTATTTCCATCTTCATATGTTTTTCAAAGTCCAAAAAAAGACCAGTGATGGTCTTTTTAGTCTCAATATCAATCACAGGTTCAGTGCAGGAATTGTCCAACCTTATATTGGTCATGTTCTTAATGGATGATAACAGCTCCTTTCTCCTCTCAGTTCTGTTGTTATAATACTCCATTCTCACTGCAGGCTGCACGCTCCCCTTAGCTGTCTGGGGTGTCTGTCTTCAACCGATTAGGAAAAGCTCCTTTCGGTGACAATATACAAAAAAAACCCTGTTTGGGAGAAGAAGAAATCGCGGCGCCCTAAGTGCTTAAAAACAATATTATAGTCTTTAGAGCGTGCACAATTTTATGCACTCACCTGATAGAAGACTAATATGGCTTTAGATTATGTATCCTCAAAAATCCTTCTGGGATACTTTTCAATAGACAGGGCTTGCAGCTTGCCTCGGGTGGATCCAAGTGAAAGAGCCAGATTCAGGCTCACACAGGATGAGTAAATCAAGAAAGGCACATCCAGCCCATGAATGGCAGTGCTTCCCAGGACTCACATCCAAAGATGATATTTCATATTTTTTTATTTAATAAGTTAAAATGGAGGAGATACAACGCGTTTCGGATACAGTATATATCCTTCATCAGGTATCATAAAAACACAATACAAATCCTAATAATATAAAATTCAGTAACACTTATATATAGTGGCAAACCTTTTATCCCAGTCTCAGACACTTGATTTAGGGTGTGGACCAAGTTCAGGAGCACACCCACCAACTTTGACAGCATAGATGCAAGAAGAAAAAAAAAAAAAAAAAACATTCAATCTCTCTCTATGATATCATTCAATCCATTTGGATATAATGTTCCCAGACGATATATCCAAAACGTTTCTTTCCGGTTTAAAAGAGCATTCCTATTTGCAACACCAGAGGGTATCTGTTCCACTGGAGTTACTTTTATGTTGAAAATTTTGTTATGTTTAATTAGCAGATGCCTTGAGAGACTATGTTTTAAAAACCCATTTTTTGCTCTATTTCTGTGACCATTAATGCGGGACCGCAGTGTCTGCACAGTGCGTCCCACATATTGCAAACCGCAACTGCATGTGATGACATATACAACATAATCACTGCTACAGCTGAGTCTTTGTGAAATCTCAAAGACCTCACCAGTATTGTTACATTTGATAGTTTTCAGCCCCATGATCTAGGATCCCACAGGTACAACATTTTTTGGAGGTGCATTTAAAAACTCCGGTTCCTTGAAAAACACCACTTGAAATTTGATCCGTACCTTTTTTTATTGTTTTTTCCTTTTGAATCCAACTGTTTTTTTAATTTACTGGGGGCCACCAAGTTTTTCAAAGTTTCCCCCTTCTATATGTAAACCCTGGTTTATCAGGGAGATGTTTTCCCAAAACAGGGTCACGCTTCAAGATATACCAATATTTTGAAAGCACAGTTCTTATGACTTTATTTCCCCTATTGAATGTTGTCACAAAATTCAATTTCCAGCGATCATCACTTTTTTCTTTACCAGTAGTCAGATTATCCCCCTTCCTATTTTTTCTTTTAAACATTCCTCCTGTGTTTTTATTTTGTTATCCCTATATGCACCATTTATCAAATTTTTTGGGTAACTTTTTTCCTTGAATTTTCTTTTTGATATGTGAAAAAAAATTATTTGAACTTGAAAGGTTTAAAAGTTTACATTTTTTCAATCTGGTGAAGGATGACATTACTAGGAAACTCAAAGTATTTGAAAATGATCTAGTAGATGTAAAAATAAAGAAATTTCGCAGGGATACCGTTAAAACTAAACCAATGTCAAAGGAACCGATCAGGAACAAAAACCTGACAGGTATCAATGAACCTATAAAGAAAAACCCTGGTAATTTAAGGACAGACGTCCTGGTCTCACAGGAATTAGGTGTAAAACAAACAAGGATCATAACCAATTCAAATATAAAAAATATACATGATGTTGAAAGAACTATCTCTCAAATTAAATTACCTCTAAATACTTCCACCCCCGAGAATATTCACACTATACTCAATAGAAATGTACAAAAGAAAAAAACTCCACTCATAAGAAAAAACCATTTAATTAGAGCCCAGGATCATTATAATGAAAAATGCTCCATTACCTCTCCCCAATCCAGGACTTCCCCCACTGGAAATTCCAACTATTCCCATAGCTTGGAAATTTCCAATGTTGAATTTGATCTAAATGAATTAACCATCCATGATACTACAGAATCCTCATCTATATTCACTACAGTAATACAAGCGCCTACACCATCCCCATCCTCAGTAATATCCAACATCTCTTTTTTAGAGATAGGTCCCACACGTCCAAGTGCTTCAGAAATAATTTTACCACCACTAATCAGCTCCTCACAAACAGCCCAAATTTTAAGCCCAATACAAAAGAATCATATCACAAATTACTTCGCACCAGCTGTAACATCAAGGTCCAAAAAAGAAAAGTAGATCAAGAGGAAAAAGAGGTAAAGGATCTAATAGATATCTGAGAATAGATAAAAAAAAACAAGGAACCCAGAAACCAATAAACAACAAAATCTGCCTCTGGTTAAAATATTTAATTTATCATCCCACATTTTTATCCCCTCCAGAAATGGAAATTTTAAGTAAGGGACTAAATTTCTGCCCTGCTCAAGACATGAATGCATTTGATCTTTTTCTCGATTTAAATGCATATACTCGCAAACTTACTCTTAAAAGACCTTTCTTGTTGACTGAAAAAAATGAGGACATTGGGGATCTCAAAAAAATACTGATCCCAATAGAGACAAATAAAGAAAGTGAATTTATCCTCAAGGAGGTACACCCAAAATCTCTATTTAATCCTCATCAACACAGAGGACCAAATATAGACACTTTTTTTTCATTAGTATCTGAAGAATTTAGGAAATGGGAAAATAATGGTAATAAAAATAAAATCGAAAAGCATGGAATTGGAAAAAATAAGATAAAAAAGGAGAATAACATCTCTAAGGCCTCATACTCACTGGCGCCGAAAACGGATGAAAATCAGATGAAAAAAAATCGGATTCAAATCTGACCAATGTTAGTCAATGGGTGAGTTTTCATTAGCGATTTTTTTTCTCATCAGATATTGGTGTGAGAAAAAAATCGCACCATGCTGCGATTTGATGCGATTTTGGCATGATAATCGCCAATGCAAGTCAATGGGTGCGATTAAAAAACGCACAGCACTCGCACCATGCACGTGCTGTCCGATTTATATGCACCAGTCTCCTTTGAAAAGCCGGCAAATCATCCCCGGCTACTGTAAAATCACACTGACAGCTCACAAAACACTAGATACATACACATAGAATACATATATATATATATATATATATATATATATTACATGTCATTGTGACTAGTGTTGAGCATTCCGATACCGCAAGTATCGGGTATCGGCCGATATTCGCTGTATCGGAATTCCGATACTTAGTTCCGATATTTTTCCAATATCGTATACCGGAATCGGAAGTTCCCATAATTCTTTGAGAGGCAATGTGATTTTAGTCAGCCAATGAGGAATCTTATGAAGTGTGGGCACATCCTGTAATGCTGCGGTCATCTTAACTAATGGCATGGCTGTGATTGGCTGCTGAAATGATGTCAGAATGCACTATAAAAGGCGCCGCCGCCATTTTAGCGTCACTGTGCTGTGAACTCAGTTAGGGACAGAACGCTGCTGTGCTGACTCTGAGGGACAGTTAGAGATTGCGATTTAGTGTACTGTGCTGTAGGCAGGCTAGCACCAAACCGCTGTGTAAAGCTTCCTTTTGCCTTGCAGTGTTGTTTAACAGCTCTGTGCAAGGTGTGTGTGAGAGTGCAGGTGACGCTGCAGTTTTGCTCTGCATCCACCGCTGTTTGTAGGCATCTGCACGTGTCACTCACTGACTCTTTTTTTTATTTTATTTTGTGGAATTGGTGCAGCTCCATTATATTTGAAAAAAATCTAATCTATTAGTGTGACGCGCTTCCATCCGTATACAATACATTGGTTGCAAACACTATAGAAGTACAGAAAGGAGCCTTTCACAGATAGTGAACAGTTGTGTTTCAGTGTTCACTGCAGTCTGTGAGGTTTTGATTTTTTGAGTGCAGATCACGCTCCAGTTAGTTCTTCAACCACTGCTGGTTGTAGTCTGCTGAGCGTGTGTCACTGCCTCATCCTTCACATTTTTCTCTAATTGGTGCTGCTCCATTATATTTGAAAAAAATCTAATCTATTAGTGTGACTCGCTTCCATCCGTATACAATACATTGGTTGCAAACACTATAGAAGTACACAAAGGGCCTTTCACAGCTACTGAACAGTTGTCTGCAGTGTTCACTGTAGTCTGTGAGCTTTTCATTTTTTGAGTGCAGATTACGCTCCAGTTAGTTCTTCAACCACTGCTGGTTGTAGTCTGCTGAGCGTGTGTCACTGCCTCATCCTTCACATTTTTCTCTAATTGGTGCTGCTCCATTATATTTGAAAAAAATCTAATCTATTAGTGTGACGCGCTTCCATCCGTATACAATACATTGGTTGCAAACACTATAGAAGTACACAAAGGGGCCTTTCACAGCTACTAACATTGTCTGCAGTGTTCACTGTAGTCTGTGAGCTTTTCATTTTTGAGTGCAGATTACGCTCCAGTTAGTTCTTCAACCACTGCTGGTTGTAGTCTGCTGAGCGTGTGTCACTGCCTCATCCTTCACATTTTTCTCTAATTGGTGCTGCTCCATTATATTTGAAAAAAATCTAATCTATTAGTGTGACGCGCTTCCATCCGTATACAATACATTGGTTGCAAACACTATAGAAGTACACAAAGGGGCCTTTCACAGCTACTGAACAGTTGTCTGCAGTGTTCACTGCAGTCTCTGAGGAATAACCACACTTAGGCCTTATAACTTTTCTGACTTTCTTTATCAATCTACCAAGATGAAGAAGGCAGGGAGTAAGGCACGTGGTCGTGGCCGTGGAGTTTCAGCAGGGAGAGGACGTGGGGATTCTGTGGCTGCTGCCGCACCCAGTGACACAGCATCCACCAGTTTTCCCCGTGAGCGTTCCTTTATGCGCACTTTTGTAGGAGCTCAGCGTACCCCCCTGCTGCGGGAAGAACAAATTGAAGCCGTTGTTGGTTGGATGGCAGCCAATGCATCGACTTCAATTGCTTCCACCTCCTCTCAGGACCACAGCACTGTTGAACAACCATCTGTCTCTTCACCGCCTGCCAAATTGCCCAGGCAGTCAGAGAGTTCTGAACTGGAGCCAGCTGAGTCTCTGCTTCTGTTCTCAGAATCTGTTGGTTGCAAATAGGGGCCCAGCCAAGCAGCAATCTGGAATGTGAAGAAGAGGCAGTATGCAGTGATGCGCAACAGCTGTGTCTCTCTGAATGTGAAGAGGCGGGTGAGCCAGTGCCGATGGCCAGCACACCGCATAACGCATCTGATGATGATGAGACTCAGGTGCCAGTTTCTGTTGAGCATGGTGCTGGCCAGACCACCCAACAGCAGCAGGTGTTGGAAGAGGGTAGTGGAGATGATGAGGTCCAAGACCCAACATGGCGTGAGGAACAGGAAGGTGGTGGTAGCAGCTCTGAGGAAGAGATTGCCCCAACGGTCCAAACAGTAGGGAGAGGTAGGCTGCAGACTCGGTTGCCTGTAGCCTCCAGTTTGGCACCCGTTCGTAGCAGTTCTCTTCCAACAGCCAAAACGGGCGCTCCCAGGACTTGCACTGCGTGGTCCTTTTTTGACACACTTGCAGATGATATTTGCTATGTCAAATGCAAGCTGTGTAATCAAAAAGTAAAAAGAGGTAAAAGTGTCAGTAACCTTAATACCACAAATATGTGGAAACATGTGCGGTCAAAGCACGTGGTTGAGTTACAAAGATACACTGGAGATGTAGGCCAACCTACAGCAGCACCTACATCTTCAGCTCGTGTTGGAGCCTCTTCCTCCAGCTCACACACAGCTGGTTCGGCTTCCTCACAGGATCGCCATGGAAGAACCTCTGTCACTGTTGTCCAGAGACCCAGTGTTATTCCACCCACAGCTGCAAGTTCCCTGTCATCCTCACACTCCCAGGCCACAAAACAGCCATCGGTAGCACAGGCATGGGATAAAAGACGGCCATACTCGGCAAACCATCCACGAGCACAGGCTCTGAATGCTGGCATTGCAAAACTCCTGTCCCTTGAAATGCTGTCATTCAGGCTGGTGGAGACTGACAGTTTCCGTAACTTAATGGCATTGGCAGTCCCACAATATAATGTGCCCAGCCGATTTTATTTCAGCAGGCAAGCCGTCCCTGGTCTGCAAAAGCATGTTGAGGGAAAAATTAAACATGCGCTACTAAACGCCGTCAGTAGCAAGGTCCACCTGACCACCGATGCGTGGACCAGTACCCATGGCCAGGGACGATACCTTTCCCTCACTGCCCATTGGGTCAATGTTGTGGAGCCGGGTACAGATCTTGCGAGTGGCGCTGTACGTGTTCTGCCAACTTCAAGGATTGCAGGAATCAAGTCTGTCCACATTGACTCCTCCTCCTACTCCAGTTCCTCAGAATCATCGCTGCAGGAGCCGTCATGGTCTACCTCCACATGGACCCGTGAACGCTTACCTGATGCGACCGATATGAGCACAGCCGTGGCCAAACGTCAACAGGCCGTCCTGAAATTAATTTCCATGGGGAATCGAAGCCACACAGCGCAGGAGCTCTGGAATGCCATCAAGCAGGAGAGCGACATGTGGTTTTTGCCAGCGAATCTCCAGCC
Source organism: Oophaga sylvatica (assembly GCA_033576555.1). Taxonomy (NCBI): domain Eukaryota; kingdom Metazoa; phylum Chordata; class Amphibia; order Anura; family Dendrobatidae; genus Oophaga; species Oophaga sylvatica. The sequence continues at coordinate 8,326 of JARQOD010003623.1, forward strand.
AGGCTTGGTAGTGTGTGACAATGGCCGAAATCTGGTGGCAGCTCTGGGCCTTGGCAATCTCACTCACATACCATGTCTGGCACATGTGCTCAACTTGGTCGTGCAGAGTTTTTTGAGGGACTATCCGGATCTTGATGCACTGCTGCACAAGGTCCGCCTAGAGTGCGCTCACTTGCGACGTTCCAGCATCGCCAGATCGCACATTGCAGCTCTGCAATGCAGATTTCGCCTTCCTGAACATCGCATCATATGTGACGTACCCACCAGGTGGAATTCCACGTTACATATGTTGGAGCGGTTGTGTGAGCAGCAGCCAGCAGTAATGGAGTATCAGCTGCATCAGGCGCAATCAACTCACAATTTGCGCCGTTCACACTTCACCACTACTGAGTGGGCCTCTATGAAGGACATCTGCCACGTTTTGCGTGCGTTTGATGAGTCAACGCGGATGGCGAGTGCAGATGATGCACTAGTCAGCCTGACTGTCCCCCTTATCTGCCTGCTTCAAAAAACACTGCAAGCACTAAGGGATGAGGTTTTGGAAGAGGTGGAGGATGAGGAGTCACAAATTCCATCACCTTCTGGACAGTCAGCGCAACGTGGTTCCTCACAAAGGGCTGGGCAGGGCTCACTTTGTGAGGAGGATGAGGAGGAGTCAATGGAGGAGGAAGACATCGCTCCAGAGGGAGGTACACAACGCTCTAGTCAGTATGTAGAGCGAGGGTGGGGTGATGCAGAGCAGGCAGAGATTACGCCTCTTGCAGGGGACAGCGTTTCTTGGCCAGTTGGGAGTCTGCAGCACATGGTTGATTTCATGCTGCAGTGCCTGAGAAACGACCGCCGCATCGCCCACATTCTCACCACGTCTGATTATTGGGTGTACACCCTCCTAGACCCTCGCTACTGGGACAACTTACAAAGCCTCATCACACCGTTGAACCGGGAGCGTAAAATGCGGGAGTACCAAGACACACTGGTGCAATCCATAATGTTCTCCATTCCAGCCGAGAGCACTGCTGCTGCTGCTACTGCTTTACAAAGCAGCTCTGTGCGTCGAGGCAGTGGAGACAGCTCTGCAACAAGAGGGAGCACAAGCAGCGCCTCTTCAAAAGGCAAGACCAGTATGTTCCAAATGTGGCGAAGTTTTGTGGCAGCGCCACAAATGTCTACACCATCCGAGACGGCTCCAGTCAGCAGGAGGCAACGTTTCCGTAAGATGGTGACAGACTACATGTCTTTCCCTCTCAGTGTACTCCCAGATGGCTCTTCCCCATTCAAGTTTTGGGTCTCTAAGCTGGATACATGGCCAGAGCTTAGCCAGTATGCATTGGAGGTGCTGGCTTGCCCTGCTGCCAGTGTATTATCGGAGCGCGTCTTTAGTGCTGCAGGTGGTGTACTAACAGACCGTCGCATGCGACTATCCTCCGATAATGTAGACCGGCTTACTTTTCTGAAAATGAACAAGGCATGGATCTCGCCAGAATTTGTCTGTCCGTTTTCAGATTAAATAACTGGTTCGCAACGTTATCCATGTCTCCTGTTATGTTAATCTTTCTACACCTGAACTCTACTCCCTGGGCTACAACACTGCCAGTTGCTGCTCAGAAGTGTCGTGTCCACAGACCAATACACAAGCTATAGTGTTAGTGGGGTTCAGTAACGCCAGCTGTTCCCCTGCTGTGTGTCCAGCAAGAAGTCTCCTGTTCCCTACACATGCACAGAAAAACCCATGTGGAACATGCTCCAAATAGGGAAGAGCCGTCACCCTGATTGTTATGCTTAAAACATGAAATTGTGAAGTTTTCCAGGCCTAGAATGATAAATTTTTATGACAAATATGGACAAATAATAATTTGTCATCACAGCGCATATCTGCACATGTCTATTAGAAATGGTAACAAAAACTAAAACATAGTGTTCACTTTTTGAAATTAATGCATAAAAGTACATTTCATACTTATCAATTAATGCTTTTTAAGGAACTTTATCTGTACCTGTAAGATAATGCAGTCAATGGATGTACGAATCATAAAATCCTCATCATCATCATCACGAGTTTTATTTATGACAGACATTATAAAATACACATACTGATGCCAACTGTAACTTCACACACCATATATGAAATGGCAAGCATGTAAACCTGGTAATAATGTGCAATAATAAATTATTACATCTAGAAAGTGCATCATGCATACTGACAATAGGTAGTTATACCTGCAAGTGCTGTTGAAACAACCACAACAGATATAAATTAATAATGGTATATAGGTATCACAGTGCATAGTTACTCATGGACAATGTCGATGTAATACTGTACCTCAATAAAGTCAGCGTCAACCATTATGCTTGTTAGTCTTGTAGATTGTTAAAGAGGGAACGTTCTTTTTTTGTTGGTCATAGGTGGAGTATTAGACAGTAAATGATTACTGCTGTCGTATTTTTGGCGTCCCTAGGGCGCAATAACGCTGCGTAACGTCACATTTTATAGAGTCATCTAATTGACACACGCTACCCTACCCTACGCGTGACAGTAGGAAGGTAGTGTTGACGGATAAAGCCTTGCGCAACCAGACATGCTTTTACCCTCTTCAACACTGTACAAGCAAAAAATGCATGATTGCAGCCGCAGACTTTATTGACGTACAATATAACATCGCCATTACCCATCAGAGGCTGTCCACTGTCTGATACAGACATAGAATATACCTTTGCTATCCGTAGCCTTTGTTTCACCTACACTTGCAGGCACACACTTAAATTGTGACAATGCATTATGTTTTTTTAAATGGTTATTTTTTATCGTACATTATTGTGTCATCACATTGATGAGTCCATGCTGGACATGTCATACATGCTGTACAAAGTAACGATTTTATTAACTTAAATAATTGAAATGTCTGTGACTGTCACATCTAAATTGCAATGATGATGATGATGAGTGACTATTACAAAATCCATTGTCTTCACTATGTTATGGTTTAACATAGCGTTCCTTAAGCATTATTCATAAATACAAAAATGGACTTTTATTCTTAAATTTACAACACTATATTTTGTAACCAATTTTTTGGGTGGTGTGTTGTTCCATTTCTTGTTGGCATGTGCATATATGCATTTATATTTGCAGTGTCTTTATTTTTATTCTTGAAGTTAGGAAACATGTGTATCTTCGTACCGTGTTAGCCAGTAGATAGAAAAATATTTAGACTTGAGAGTCCGCAGTGGTTGTTACCTTTTAATGGATAACTGAAAAGATGGTAACAAATTGCAAGCTTTCAAGGCTACTCACGTCTCTTCATCAGGCAAAGACTAAAACAAAAAATGAAGCATCACATATTTCTATACACAACAGGACACAGGAATAGTGAAATAGGTAAGACAAGTAAGTGACGTGTAGCAGAACTCTCATTATCACAGAGGGATGAACATAAATATTGGAACAGTTCCTAGATAAGGATAGAAAGTTTTATTGCCCTCTGATTGGGGTCTGGTTTTGTGTTTTCATGCCCCTGGAAGGGCAGAGACGCAGATTCCTTAATTGATATAGAATGACATAAATCCGTGTGATCTATTCATTCCATCACTAACAGTGTCAAAGGTCATGATGAGCTTATATTCTGAAACCTTTGTATCTTTCTCATATTTGAAGTTATATTTTAATACCAGTAATTCCATATCCATCATGCTATGACCGGGCATACAAAATTGTTTTGCCACAGGTAAATCCATTATTTTTTCTCTTATTGTGTGGCGCTGATAATTCATCCTTGTTCTCATTTTTTGGCCGGTCTCCCCTCACTTGTCCCTCCCTCACTTGTCTTACCTATTCCTGTGTCCTGTTGTGTGTAGAAATATGTGATTCTTCATTTTTTGTTTTAGTCTTAGCCTGATGAAGAGACCTGAGTAGTCTCGAAAGCTTGGAATTTGTTACCATATTTTCAGTTAGCCATTAAACGGTATCAACCACAGAGGACTCTCAAGTATACATATTTTTCTATTCTTGGAATTGAAATTCATCATTTTATTGTCCTAGTAAAACTTCATTTATTCTTGTTTGAAGTACATACATTTGCAATTGCCACGTAAGAAGGCAACTCAATATTTTATGCCTACACCCTCCTTGACCCTGGGCTTCAACACCGCCAGTTGCTGCTCAGAAGTGTTAGATGCACAGATGAAAACAATCGCTGATGTGTTTGTGGGGTTCAGTAGAAAATGAACTCGGCACTCAACTTTAGTATAGTGAGAATAAAGATTTTTATTCACAGTAGTAACACGAAACGTTTCGGTCCTATATCATGGACCTTCATCAGTCACAGATACTACTGGGAAGGGGGTTGATCCACATAGGGAAGAAAGAAAGGGCTGGATATAGCCTGTGTTGGTGGGGTGAGATGAGGAAGAGGACAATGCCTCTATTGCACTAGTAACCTGTTGTGAAGGAGTCCGGTAGTGAGGATAGGTCTCTGCATTGGACGCGGTGTCCACCGCTAGTCTGAGTCAGACTAGCGGTGGACACCGCGTCCAATGCAGAGACCTATCCTCACTACCGGACTCCTTCACAACAGGTTACTAGTGCAATAGAGGCATTGTCCTCTTCCTCATCTCCCCACCAACACAGGCTATATCCAGCCCTTTCTTTCTTCCCTATGTGGATCAACCCCCTTCCCAGTAGTATCTGTGACTGATGAAGGTCCATGATATAGGACCGAAACGTTTCGTGTTACTACTGTGAATAAAAATCTTTATTCTCACTATACTAAAGTTGAGTGCCGAGTTCATTTTCTATTAGATACGGTTTGGGAACCTACTCTGGCACCTTCTTGGTTGTGCACACGGTTATTTTTTCATTTTGTGGGGTTCAGTAACGCCTGCTGTTCCCCTGCTGTGTGTCTGGCAAAAATTACTGCTGCTAACTACAACTTCAACTTCAAACATCTCATACTAGGCCTCTGCCTACACCCTCCTTGACCCTGGGCTTCAACACCGCCAGTTGCTGCTCAGAAGTGTTAGATGCACAGATGAAAACAATCGCTGATGTGTTTGTGGGGTTCAGTAACGCCTGCTGTTCCCCTGCTGTGTGTCCGGCAAAAATTACTGCTAGCTACCCTAATCAGGTGAAAAAACATGACATTGTCAAAGTGTCTAGTGTGCAACTCATAGAATATGAGGCTACACCCTGATTTCTAAGCTGTAAACATTTGAAACGTCAACTTTAAAACCATAAAATGATTAGTCTTTGTCACAAATCTGTTACAAAATAATTGTGACATATTATTACAGATATGCACATGTCGAAAACAAATGCAAACACAAAAGCCTACTTATGCTATAGGATACTGATGGTCAACCTTGTCACTCCATAGCTTAGACAAATCCAACTCACATCATGACTCAAATTCTGCAATGTTGGAAGTGCATAATGTGGGTTGAACTTTGACAACTGCTGCAGTGCGAAGGTTATACTTCAGTGTTCTTGCCTTTTAAATAAAAGCATACAAGTAAATATAATAATCCAATGTTGATTAAGGGACGTGATGTACACCTGTAATATTGTGCAAACAATGCATGTAGGAATAGTCCTCTTCAACATTACTTATATTTGTGTCATTTTAAAAAATACATATTTAATTAGAAAGTTAACAGCCCATATCATAAAGGTCCTTCATGTAAACATGATAATCGCTAACAAAAATCATGCATTACCTTGGTAAAGTCAATAGTGCATAGTCACAATAGCAAAATATATACCTGTAAGTGGTGCTGAAAGAACGACAACTGATAGAATAGGTGAATGATATCTATTTATCAGACTGAATAGCGACACCTGTACAATGTCGATATAATACTGTACATTAACAAAACAGCTGTGTCACACCTCACACTCGTTTTTCTTGTAGCTTGTTATGTAATAGGGCACATGCGTGTATGTTTCATCATAGGTGCATGTTTACTGAGTAAAGCAGTCATGACAACGCCTTTGTGTTGTCGGTACGCTTGCGATGATGAACGATGCGCACCGTGAATGTTAGTCTGCGTCATAAGACGTACAGATGCTCCAATACCCAACGCGTCACAGCAGGAAGCCAGTCTGTGCGTCCAAACAAAGGCGCAACCATACATGCACGTAACCTTTTATAAAGCTATATAAAAAAAAGGATGTAGTAGTAACGCACACTTTATTGAGTGTGAGACAGTGAAGGAATATGTGTTGAATGAGGTTATATTTCACCTAAGTACTTTGCTGACTGGTATGAGCGAAATGTGTGGCTTTGTAAACCTGGTGGTAAAGAAAGGTCACTACACCTGCCATTCAGTACACGCTTGCAGCTCAGACCTGAATCCACTCAGGTGTTGATTAGGAAGCCAGAAGTAGGTGTCTGCGAACACAGTCAGAGAGCTCGCTTAGTCTGGACACAGGAGGGGTCCAGGCACAGAAGCAGTCTCCAGGAGTGTGAGCTATCTCAGTCTGGGTGCTCGATGTACCCCGGACACAGGGGTAGTCTCAGTGAGAATCCGTGCGGATAGCGGCTGAATAGGAGGGGAGCTCTCTCAAGTCTGGACATTGAAGGTGCCTTCAGACACAAGGAGGAGACTCTGTGAAACTCCACGCTGGTAACTACTGAACATATGTGTTGTTTTGGGCACAGACTGGTAGAGTCTGGACCCGGATAGAAAGGGAAATCTATCTAAGTGTAATTAGTGGCTGGACAAGCCCAGGTCTTATGTTTATGATTTATTTTTATCTGTTTGCTGTGGACTTTAATAAAGCTGGTTGCGGCCAGTTTTCACCAGAACTGCTGTGTGAATGAACTGTTTTCGTGCCACTCTGTCTACCCAGACGGCGATCCCAGAGCTATATCCCCTGAAAATGTTACAATTGGCGGAGAATGCTGGGGCAGCACAGTGGCTGATACAATTGGTGCTGGAATGTGCGTGCAGCACAGTGGCTGATATAATTGGTGCTGGCAGCACAGTGGCTTAGAGACAGCAATAAAGGTGAAGTCTGTTGAAATAGCAGCAGAGAAAAAAAAAAAGAGTGTGTCAAGAGAAACGTCTATTGGAGCAGTCTTAAAGAGACAGTAGCCCTAATAGAGTTTGCAAAAAAAAAAAAAAAGTGTGTCTGCACAGCAAAGCTGAACTTGTTGTGGAAAAGACTGTGGAGTGTGCAGCAGCAAAGAGAAACGTCTATTGGAGCAGTCTTAAAGAGACAGTGGCCCTAATAGAGTTTGCAGAGAAAAAAAAAAAAAAGTGTCTGCACAGCAAAGCTGAATTTTCTGTGGAAAAGACTGTGGAGTGTGTATGTCTTGAGTGAAGACTGCCGTTGTTGAGACAGAGAAGTCTGACAGCATGGATGACAGCATGGAGGCGCTGTTTGAACAAATGGCGCAAGTTAATGTGCAACATAAGACTGCCGTGGTTGAGACAGATAAGTCCGGCAGTATGAAGGAGCTCATTGAGTACCTGGTACAGGCCCAGCAGAGCCTGCAGCAGAGCATGGAGCGGCAGCGCCTGCAGCACCAGCAGGAGAATAACCGGTTGTTGGAGCAGATTGCAGCTCTCAGCACCTCGTCCCAGAGTAATGTTGTGAAGGCACCTGCGTTGTCCGCTGTAAAGAAGGCGGTAAGACGGTCCTTGAAAAAAAATGACACCTCGTGACGATGTGGAGGTATATCTCACTAGGTTTGAGGGACTGGCAGAGAAGGAGAATCTGCCCCTATCTGAGTGGGCCATGATGGTCGCACCCTATCTGATTGGAGAACCCCAAAGGGCCTATGCTGACCTGAGCGAGCAGGACAGCCAAGACTATGCCAAGATGAAAGCGGAGATTCTTACCCGGCTGGGTGTTACGGTGACAGCCCGTGCCAGGGGAGTTCATGACTGGAGATACAGTTGGAGTCTGCAGTCAGCAAACCTGATTATGGAGTTGTGTGATAATACTGTAAGCTCCATGTCTTGTGCTGTGCAGAACTAAAGCCCACAAAGCAAAGCCCCCCTCCTTCTCTCTGCAGCTCTCATACTTCTCACCAACCCCCTCCCAGCCTGCACTCAGGCAGTGTAATGTGAGCTGCCAGTGCTAGAGTTTTCCCGCTTCACAGCAGGGGTCCCATTGTCAGCAACGTGTGCTGTTCTTACCCTAGCAGCCATCTTGGAGACTCCATTCGGTTTTGGTTAATAACACGGTGGGAGCGTCCGCTAGAAACACGAAAGTACTGTTGTGAAACATGCGCCGGACAGGCAACGGTCCCGTGGTACTGGTAAACCCGTAACTACAACAGAACCCGAGAAATGGAATTCTCGGATGCCCTATAAACTAGCCCACCCGCGTGTGGGCTCATTGGAACCGTCATTTCAAAGTAAGATCATTGATAGGTCTGCCATTCTTCTGCGAGGTTCTCAGGATGAGTTATGCTCCTGATAATCTTTCAGAACTCCAACCATACCTTTCAGCAAGAGGAGGACCCTGGTAACTCCACCCCGTTTATGAGGTCACGGCCACAGGTCTATAAGGCAGGGGCCAGGTATTCTGCCTCAGATCTGCCCTGGACACCAGATACATAGCAGCTCTGTGATGCATTGTGATGTGTCTCCCATCCCCCGACCGCATGGCTTGCCTACTATGATCTAAGAACTGTAAGTTGATCTTCCATCTGTAATCCTATTTTATTTTCTGTAACCATATTGTACATAACTATATTGCCTCAGCTTGTTACATCCTTTTTTTTATATGGTATAAGCACTGCCTGTTTTTTAGGAATAAACCTATAAATTTATTAGTTTGTTTCTCCTGCTCTATAAACGAATTTGCACGTGCCTGAAGCACTACCTACTGTTTTGGGGTTGCTACGGACCCGCTTGATAAATTGTTCATCAAAAGCCGTAGCTGGTGGCAGCTAAAAAGAAGGGGTGTAAAGTGTTGACCTATGGGGTGGCGTTGGCGGTGACGGAGCGGGTTTTATAAGTGTATTACCCGGCTGCGGCTCGGAGGAATTATAATTCCCTCACTGCAGCGTGCCCAATAGCCAGCACACATCCAAGTGACCCTCTGGCGACTGATTATCCTAGGTGCAGTTCCCTGACTGACCTGAGGGTAAGGGGGGCGCCAGAGAGCTGCAAGTTCCTAAGTGGAAGTGGGATAATTCTAAATCCCTGCAGTTTACTGGGTCGGACGGCAGCGGCCGTCGTGTGGGTGCACGTTCCATCACATTTGCGGCACGGAGGGATCACAGGCCGTGATACCCCGGGCTATCGTGTGGCGGACCATGTGCCCGTTCATCACATATTGGTGGCAGCGGTGGGATCACAAGCCGTGATACCCCGGGCTACCGTGTGGCGGACCGCGTGCCCGTTCATCACAAGTTGAAAAGGTGATAGTGAACCGCTACACCCGAGCATGTCCTCCTGAGGTACAGCCAGAGGTCGGACAAGGAGACCACCAGGACGCCAATCGTCTGGTCAGCCTGATGGAGAAGGCCTTCGCCAGCAAAGTCTGTCTCCGTGACCAGCCGTCTGAGAGGTCGTCACTTCAGAGTTCCCGGACGCTGAACTCTCGCGGTAAGAGCGTTCCAGCTGTTGGGGACATGGGGTATGCTGATAAGCGGGTTCGGGCCCGAGGGGACATATGGGTGGGAGAGTGTGATGGACAGTGTTGGAGATGTCGTGAAATTGCAGCCAACTGTCCAATAGAGGGGGAGCCTATGTGTTGTGATGTTGGCGGATCCCTCTTTCCCTGCGCAGAGCCTGTGTGTGTGTCCACCTCAGCCGAAGAGACTGGACCACAGGGGTCCCCGGTGGTTGTAAATGACTGCCCAGCACAGGCCCTCTTGGACTCAGAGAGTCCAGTGACTTCCGTATGGGACAGCCTGATTGATAGGGACTTCATCCCTGATAAGCACCTGAGTGTGGTGTGCATCCATGGAGACACCAAAGTCTACCCAGAGACTGCCGTGGACTTGGTCCCTAAACTCGGGGAGGTTTCATATGAAGTGGGGGTAGTGAAGAACCTGGTGCACCCCGTCATATTGGGTAATGACTTTCCCCGATCTAAGGATCTCTGGGGGAAAAATGTTTCTGATGGACAGTGTGATGAAACTCCTATTGAGGGTGCGCAGTCCCGAGGGGCGGAACACAATGCTAGTGGTCCGTTAAACTTATGTGATAATGATGATGATCATGATAATGATGATGACCATGATAATGATGATGATGATAATGATGAGATGATAATGATAATGATGATAATGATGATGACCATGATAATGATGCTGATAATGATAATGATGATGATCATGATAGTGATGATGATACTGATCATAGTCATGATAATGATATTGATAATAATGATGACTGTGATAGTGATGAAATTCCTTTGCAGGTGATGGTGGGAGACGAGGATGGTGGTTCTCGGGAACCGAGTGTCCCTGACTTACCTGTGTCCTGTGACAATTTTGAGAGTGAACAATGGCGAGACCCCACTCTTAAAACGGCACAAGAAAATATAATTGTTCTAAATGAGGTTTCCCAAGAGCCTGGCTCTGAGGAGAGGTTTCCTCATGTTGCCATAAACACTCACCTGTTGTATAGGGACACTGAAGTCCAGGGAGAGGTCGTGAGCCAGCTCCTAGTACCTGAGCTATATAGAAGTATAGTGCTGGGGTTGTCACATAGTCACATACTTGAGGGACCAGATGGTGAAGTTAATGTTGTGGATGACATGTTAACTAAGGTTCCAGATCAAGATGTGAATGAGAATGAATTGTATAACCCTGACAGTGAGCAGGATGTGAATTAAAATGAAGTGTATAACCCTGAAAGTGAGCAGGATGAGAATGAGAATGAATTGTATAACCCTGAAAGTGAGCCGGATGTGGCTGAGAAAAAGGGGTCAGACAGGGATAGTGGTAGTGATAGTGAATCATCTGATGACGATCAAGCAACCAGTGCAAATGAGGAAGGCATGGTAGCAGAGGAGGTCGAGGGTCCTGAGAAGAAAGCTGATGCTGACCTTACAGCCGGACAGAAGATGGCATCTGAAGATATTTTACAGTTGGCCGATTCCCTGGCGAAGACTAAGGTGAAAGGAGGAGAGCTGAGCTTTAAAGGCAGGACTCTGAAACTGAACACAGCCCAAGTAGATGCTGTTGGAAATGAGAAGTTATCAATGTATGGTGTGGATCTGCATCGTGCCAAGGACTCTGAAGGTAATGCTGCAGAGGTGGAAAAAGCCATAGAAGTGGTAGACACCAAACCAGATGCCTCATCAGAAGCTGAGGTCTCAAGTGCAGCTGTGAGGAACAAGACTGAGGATGTGGGGGCTGACTCTGCACAGGAATCTGTTTCGGCCAGAGACAGTGGCGTGGATGGTGTACTGTCCGGATCAGTAGCGGCAACTCGCAAAGTTCGGGCTGGCATTGGTGAGCTCAGGCGCACTTTCATGGAGTCTGCATCTGAGCCACGTCCCAACGAATGGGAGAAGCGATGTGTAGGTCCGTTGCCGCTGAAGATACACGGGAGCCCGGATGGGATGCAGAGCGTGGTGGAAGAGAAGAGCCAGGCGGGTTCTGAGTATACAGATGCAGCTATCAAGGAGAACTTGAAAGTTGAAATAAATGGAGATATTGGATATCATAATGATGTGCCTGAAGAGGTAGAATGTAAGACTGACGGTAGGGCTTCTGAGCATGTTCTACCAGAAGAGCCTGAAGAAGGGGCCGAAGACGTAAAGGACGTCCAACAGCTACAGGAGAAGATGCGTCTCCCTGAGGTCTCCACCAAAGAAATAAAGACTGATAATGTTGCATTACGCGAGCGGCTTCAGCAGTGTGAACTGGATGTGGTATCTCTTCGCCAGGAACGTGAGCGGTTCCAGCAGTTGCTCCAGAGAGCACGAGGTGAAAGGGAAAGTGTATATGGTACCTTGCAAGATCAAGAAAAAGTGGTTGCACAGGTACAAGATGAATTGATTACTTCTCAGAAAAATCTCCAAACTGTGATGAAGGTGCGTGATGAAAGCCATGAGCCGCTTCTTGAGAAGGTCAATGAAGTACAAGAAGAGGATGAATTATGTGTACTGCCAAAGAAAAACGATCAGCTCCTTCTACAGTGCCAAGCATTTGAACAGTGTAGCTTAAAATGGTCAGAGACCATGGCAGAGGAGCTTAAGTTCTGTGAAATAGAATTTATGAATCAACTGAGATTTAAGAAAGTAGATGTGCTAAAGAAGGTTCAGGGGGAATTAGAGAAAGGTGAAAAACCCCCTTTACCTCCTGTGATAGTTGGCGACACAGGGTCAGTGCCCCAAAAACAGGAGGTACGAAAGTTTCTGAGGAAGAATCAGCAGAGGTGTTCTGACGTGCCTGGTCGTACTTCTCTGGTGAGGCACTATACCGAGACTGAGGCTGGCACTAAGGTCAAGCTGAAACCGTGCAGGACACCCGAGGCCCGCAGAGAGCATAGGCCTGGGAGGGTACAGCGTAGTGCGGTTGCTTTAGGTGAAGATACAGATGACAATGGTGAAGATGAACTTGGTGTTGGCCATAACTGGTCAGGAGTTCACTGTCTCTTTAGGATTGTTGACCAGCCCTCCGGTCTGGATGACCAGCCCTCCGGTCTGGAGAAGAGGGGGGGGATATGTGAGACAGTGAAGGAATATGTGTTGAATGAGGTGTATATTTCACCTAAGTACTTTGCTGACTGGTATGAGCGAAATGTGTGGCTTTGTAAACCTGGTGGTAAAGAAAGGTCACTACACCTGCCATTCAGTACACGCTTGCAGCTCAGACCTGAATCCACTCAGGTGTTGATTAGGAAGCCAGAAGTAGGTGTCTGCGAACACAGTCAGAGAGCTCGCTTAGTCTGGACACAGGAGGGGTCCAGGCACAGAAGCAGTCTCCAGGAGTGTGAGCTATCTCAGTCTGGGTGCTCGATGTACCCCGGACACAGGAGTAGTCTCAGTGAGAATCCGTGCGGATAGCGGCTGAATAGGAGGGGAGCTCTCTCAAGTCTGGACATTGAAGGTGCCTTCAGACACAAGGAGGAGACTCTGTGAAACTCCACGCTGGTAACTACTGAACATATGTGTTGTTTTGGGCACAGACTGGTAGAGTCTGGACCCGGATAGAAAGGGAAATCTATCTAAGTGTAATTAGTGGCTGGACAAGCCCAGGTCTTATGTTTATGATTTATTTTTATCTGTTTGCTGTGGACTTTAATAAAGCTGGTTGCGGCCAGTTTTCACCAGAACTGCTGTGTGAATGAACTGTTTTCGTGCCACTCTGTCTACCCAGACGGCGATCCCAGAGCTATATCCCCTGAAAATGTTACATGAGGTACAGTATTAGATCGCCATTCACCATCTGTGGCTATGCAGTCTCATCTATATATACCTTATCTATCCGTTGTCATGCTTGCAAGTCCACAGTCAGGCATAAATATCTGTTTTCACTCTGCACTAAATTTTTTGTTTGTTAATATAAATGATTGGCACATATTATCAGTATTACATGATGGAAATTTTAGATATTTTTTAAAAAATTTTAGTGATATTATTCACCAAATGTAAAGTTTTATGAATGTCAAAGATAACTTGTAATGCTGATTATGTTTTTAAGTCAGCCATTCATTGTCTACACAATAAAAAAGGTGTACATACTGTTACTTAGCCATCATTAATGGATTCTGATATGTACTTGTATGCTTTTATTTTAAACCGTATAGCAGATTATTTAACCTATTTTAATTGTGGTTTGCATTGCTTTTCAACATGTTAATGTATGCGTTTATGTTTGTAAATTATTAATTTACATATATTTTTTTAAGTAAAATCATCATCTTATGGTACTAAAGGTTATATTTCTCTTGTTTGGAGTATAGACATTTTTAATTGACACGTAACAAGGAAAATACTTGATATAGTATTTAAACATCCTCCTTGAACCTGGGCTCCAACACCGCCAGCTGTTGCTCGGAAGTGCTGTTAGCACAGTCAACACTTGCTCCTGTGTTACTGGGGTTCAGTAATGTCAGCTGTTCCCCTGCTGTGTGAACAGCAAAAAGTCCTGCTGCCTCCACCATGCTCTCTTCTCATCCCTGGGCTACAACACCGCCAGTTGTTGCTCGGAAGTGCTGTTAGCACAGTGAACACTTGCTCCTGTGTTACTGGGGTTCAGTAATGTCAGCTGTTCCCCTGCTGTGTGAACAGCAAAAAGTCCTGCTGCCTCCACCATGCTCTCTTCTCATCCCTGGGCTACAACACCGCCAGTTGTTGCTCGAAAGTGCTGTTAGCACAGTCAACACTTGCTCCTGTGTTACTGGGGTTCAGTAATGTCAGCTGTTCCCCTGCTGTGTGAACAGCAAAAAGTCCTGCTGCCTCCACCATGCTCTCTTCTCATCCCTGGGCTACAACACCGCCAGTTGTTGCTCGGAAGTGCTGTTAGCACAGTCAACACTTGCTCCTGTGTTACTGGGGTTCAGTAATGTCAGCTGTTCCCCTGCTGTGTGAACAGCAAAAAGTCCTGCTGCCTCCACCATGCTCTCTTCTCATCCCTGGGCTACAACACCGCCAGTTGTTGCTCGGAAGTGCTGTTAGCACAGTCAACACTTGCTCCTGTGTTACTGGGGTTCAGTAATGTCAGCTGTTCCCCTGCTGTGTGAACAGCAAAAAGTCCTGCTGCCTCCACCATGCTCTCTTCTCATCCCTGGGCTACAACACCGCCAGTTGTTGCTCGGAAGTGCTGTTAGCACAGTCAACACTTGCTCCTGTGTTACTGGGGTTCAGTAATGTCAGCTGTTCCCCTGCTGTGTGAACAGCAAAAAGTCCTGCTGCCTCCACCATGCTCTCTTCTCATCCCTGGGCTACAACACCGCCAGTTGTTGCTCGGAAGTGCTGTTAGCACAGTCAACACTTGCTCCTGTGTTACTGGGGTTCAGTAATGTCAGCTGTTCCCCTGCTGTGTGAACAGCAAAAAGTCCTGCTGCCTCCACCATGCTCTCTTCTCATCCCTGGGCTACAACACCGCCAGTTGTTGCTCGGAAGTGCTGTTAGCACAGTCAACACTTGCTCCTGTGTTACTGGGTTCAGTAATGTCAGCTGTTCCCCTGCTGTGTGAACAGCAAAAAGTCCTGCTGCCTCCACCATGCTCTCTTCTCATCCCTGGGCTACAACACCGCCAGTTGTTGCTCGGAAGTGCTGTTAGCACAGTCAACACTTGCTCCTGTGTTACTGGGGTTCAGTAATGTCAGCTGTTCCCCTGCTGTGTGAATGGCAAAAAGTCCTGCTGCCTCCACCATGTTCTCTTCTCATCCCTGGGCTACAACACCGCCAGTTGTTGCTCGGAAGTGCTGTTAGCACAGTCAACACTTGCTCCTGTGTTACTGGGGTTCAGTAATGTCAGCTGTTCCCCTGCTGTGTGAACGGCAAAAAGTCCTGCTGCCTCCACCATGTTCTCTTCTCATCCCTGGGCTACAACACCGCCAGTTGTTGCTCGGAAGTGCTGTTAGCACAGTCAACACTTGCTCCTGTGTTACTGGGGTTCAGTAATGTCAGCTGTTCCCCTGCTGTGTGAATGGCAAAAAGTCCTGCTGCCTCCACCATGTTCTCTTCTCATCCCTGGGCTACAACACCGCCAGTTGTTGCTCGGAAGTGCTGTTAGCACAGTGAACACTTGCTCCTGTGTTACTGGGGTTCAGTAATGTCAGCTGTTCCCCTGCTGTGTGAACGGCAAAAAGTCCTGCTGCCTCCACCATGTTCTATTCTCATCCCTGGGCTACAACACCGCCAGTTGTTGCTCGGAAGTGTCATTGGCACGGGTACTCACTCCTGCCCAGACTGGTTACAGCACGCCATCTGTTTCCTGTCAGTGTAAACGTCACTTAGCCTCCAATAAGTTGTCCTGTTGTGTTGCGGTCGGGTTAGCCGACTCTATGGTGCTTGGAGTTTAGGTGCTTCCTAAGTGTGCTGCGGGATATGCAAATAAAGGCTGTGTCCGTTGTGACAATAGGACAATCACCCACTGTAGTACTGTGGGATTCGGTAACTGCGACCGGCTCGCGGCCTGTCAACTTAAATTTCCATGGGTACCTTCTGCTACCCGTCCGGGTTCCAGTACCGTCAGCTGGTTCTCCGCAGTGCCTTTGGCCTAGGTGCCTCCATCTCTGTGGTATCCGAGTTCCAGCAACGTCTGCTGGTCCTTGGTAGTGCTTTGGAGCACAGGTACCTCCTGCTTAGTAACCGTGTCCCAGTAACGTCAGCTGGTCCTCGGTTGTGCCATTGGCTCTTTTCCTTCTGCTGCCCCTCCGGGTTCCAGCACAGTCAGCTGGTCCTCGTTACTTGCATTGGCTCTTGTACCTTCTGCTACCCGTCCGGGTTCCAGTACCGTCAGCTGGTTCTCCGAAGTGCCTTTGGCCTAGGTGCCTTCATCTCGGTATCCGAGTTCCAGCAACGTCTGCTGGTCCTTGGTAGTGCTTTGGAGCACAGGTACCTCCTGCTTAGTAACCGTGTCCCAGTAACGTCAGCTGGTCCTCGGTTGTGCCATTGGCTCTTTTCCTTCTGCTGCCCCTCCGAGTTCCAGCACAGTCAGCTGGTCCTCGTTACTTGCATTGGCTCTTGTACCTTCTGCTACCCGTCCGGGTTCCAGTACCGTCAGTTGGTTCTCCGAAGTGCCTTTGGCCTAGGTGCCTCCATCTCGGTATCCGAGTTCCAGCAACGTCTGCTGGTCCTTGGTAGTGCTTTGGAGCACAGGTACCTCCTGCTTAGTAACCGTGTCCCAGTAACGTCAGCTGGTCCTCGGTTGTGCCATTGGCTCTTTTCCTTCTGCTGCCCCTCCGGGTTCCAGCACAGTCAGCTGGTCCTCGTTACTTGCATTGACTCTTGTACCTTCTGCTACATTTACAAATTGAAGATTTTTTCAATGCTTTTTTGGGTAATCACTCTGGATCTCCAACAATGAAGACGACGACCCTGACTACCACCCCGAAGAAGATGACGACCACAAGGACGACGAGCATCAAGCCAACCAGCCTAAACACGATCACAAAGAAGAAATAAAAGATTACCAAACAGGACTAAGAAGGTTAAGACAAACTACAAGATACAGAACAAGAGACTTAAGAACAATAAGCAGAAGATCAAAAAGCAGAAGAACATGAAGTATAAGACCAAAATGAAGAGCAAAATATATGCTCTAAATTATAAGCAGAAGAAGACTAAGCAGTGTATGGGGGTGAGTCCGTTCCTCCTCGTGGTGCCCCTGGAAAATGCCTGCTGCTGCAGGCTAAACTGAACACGGACAAATACTGTTGTAATTTAAATCTTTTGTGACAGTAAGAATGGAAGGATGAAAAATTCATACTTTGACAGATTACAAGTACAGGATTCTCTGTCACAAATAAGAATATGATGAAGAAGATGAAGTACAATATGAATAAGAATAATAGTTTAATAAGAGGAATATGAGTAATGTTAACAAAAAGATGAATAGCAAGAAGTTTAAGAAGAAGATAAAGAAGGTGAAGATGAAGAATAATTTGATGAAAAAGATGATGCTGCTGAAGATTATGAAGGAGAAAGTGTGTCAAAAGTTAAAAAGGTGAAGAGCATGGAAGTTGTGAAATATACATATTTGCCAAAATAGAAAAAACGTTAACAACATTGTCAATTTCTTCGTCAATCCGAACATCTTTAAAAAAAAAATATTTATGCTATTCCATTTGATTGGGTTAAACATCTATGCCTTTAATGTCTCCTCAACCTTCCCCAATACATTCTACATTACTCTTTGTTGTTTTCCTTCATGTACAATTAACCAACAAGGCAAGAATGGGTTTTTTTTAATTCCGATATTTTGTTCCCATAGACTTACATTGGATTTCCGGTATCGGTATCGGGTATCGCCGATATTTTTTGGGTATCGGCGATACCATTCCGATACTTTTGGATATCGGAAAGTATCGCTCAACTCTAATTGTGACACATACATATATATATATTTATAGTTCATACACTTCTACATACTGTAATAGCCGCTAATTCAATTGCCGGCTTTTGTGAAATCACAGAAGCCGACATGAAATGATACATTGTTTCCACACAGTTAACCATGTCATTTCATGTATTTTGATATATGGTTTTAAGTTACAATTACATAAGTATATGTGTGCAAAATTTCAGACATGTAGGGGTTAATTAAAGGTGTAAATTCGTTTAAAAAAAATGCGTGGGCTCCCGCTGTATTTTCTCCACCAGATAGACAAAGCAAGCGAGTGGGGGCAGATAATAATAGCCTAGGGAGGGTACATTTTTTTGTGCCCCCCTGGCTAATAACATCTGCCCCCAGACACCCCGGAAAGGGCAAATCTCTAATTAAATTTGCCCTTTCTGGCACTATGCCCGTCTATTCCCATTGCCCTGTAGCGGTGGCGAATGGGTTAATAAGGGGTTAAAGGCACCTTGCAATTGAAAGGTGACTGTAAGCCAGGTTAATAATTGAGAGCTGTCAATTAGACAACTATCAATTATTAATCCTATTGTATGAAAGAAAAATCAAACACACACAGTTTAATAAAAAAGAAGTTTAATGAAATAATCACACAGTTTTTGACCATATTTTATTTTCCTGCTAAAACCATTTCCTGTAATAAAAATAAAATAAAAAAGCAAAATTATTCTTACCAATCCGATGTACAGTCAGGTCCCACGGTGTAATCCATCAGAAAGGGTTAACAGGTTACAGCTGGCAGAGAGCTAATGCTTTTTCCTAGCTGTAACCCCCTGAATGAATAAGTTCCTCTACCAGCGAAAGGAGAGGAAGAGATTAATGAATGGAGCTTAATTGATTCATTGCCACTTTCCCTTCGGTGACCTGACCTAAAGTGAAAGTGGGACACAATCAATTAAGCTTCATTCATTAATCACATCCTCTCCTATCGGCAGGAGATAAGCTCATTCATTCAGGAGCTATCAGCTGAGCACGCAGGATTACTTGTGCTGCTTAGCTGATTGCTAGTTAACCCTTTGTGAAGGATTACATCGTGGGACGTGACAGATCGCCAGATAGGTAAGAATAATGTTGTTTTATTATTTTATATTTATTTTAGGAGATCAAGGGCTTCGCACGGATTAAGAGTAAAATAAAAGATGGTCAAAAAAATGTGTTTTTATTTCATTAAAATTATTTATTCTTAAAATGTGTTTGTGTTTTTTTATTTACTTCAATAGGATTAATAATTGATAGTTGTCTAATTGACAGCTCTCAATTATTAACCTGGCTTACAGTCACCTTTCAATTGCAAGGTGGCTTTAACCCCTTATTAACCCATTCGCCACCGCTACAGGGCAATGGGAATAGACAGGCAAAGTGCCAGAAAGGGCAAATCTAATTAGAGATTTGCCCTTTCTGGGGTGTCTGGGGGCAGTGTTATGTTACGGTAGCTGAGGAGTGCAGGTAAAAAAGGAAATACACCAGAGCAGTTGGAATCTATGAGATTGCAGTACCCTGACTAACCACCGCAACTAGAGGCAGCCGTGGAGCGTTCCTACGATGGTCCTAGACGCCTCGTCACAGCCTGAGAAACTAACTACACCTAAAGACAGAAACAGGAAAGCTATCTGCCCCGGAGCAGAACCCCAAAGATAATAGAAAGCCCCCAAACATGTAATGGCGGTTAGACAAGAGGAAATACTGACACAGAAAGAAAATAGTATGAGCAAACGCTGGGGCCCAAACTATCTAAATAGAAAATGATAGGAAGGGTACTTACTGCAATCCCAGAAAACCCTGAAAAACACCAACTTACTAATTTCAAAATCACCTGAGATCACACGACCTCTACCACCTAAATTAGTTCTCTGGTGTAACAAAAACAGCAGCCACTGAAAAAACTGCAAAAAGCAAAAGTACAAAACACAGTGGCTGGACCAAACTGAGAGGGCAAAAGCCCCCGGAGGGGACCCAGAAGGCCCCCACAGAAGTGCAGGACAAAATGCAAAATATAGCAAAAACACACAATAAGAAATTGTCTTATCTGATAGCAGGAGATGCAGACACGACACAGCAGGCTACAAGGGAAACTGGAAAGAAGGATTCAGACCAGAACAATTGATCACCGGCAACCCTGATGGGAAAATGATTCCCTTAAATAAGACCAATCAGTAACACCTGATTCCCAATCCTCACTAGTACCGCTTGTAACCACCAGAGGGAGCCTCTGCTCAGAACTCATCTCAAACCCATTCACAACAGTACCCCCCCCTTGAGGAGGGGTCACCGAACCCTCATTTGAGCAACCAGGTCGGTCAGGATGAGTTCTATGATACGCACGGATAAGTCTCCTAGCATGGATGTCCGAAGCAAACACCCAAGAATTATCTTCCTGACCATAACCTCTCCATTTAACCAAATACTGGAGTCTTCGTCTAGAAAAACGAGAATCCAATATTTTCTCAACCACATACTCCAGATTGCCCTCAACCAAAACAGGGTCAGGAGGCACAGCAGCAGGAACCACTGGCTCAACAAACCTCTTCAACAAGGACTTGTGGAACACGTTATGGATCTTAAATGTCCCTGGAAGAAGCAAACGAAAAGAAACAGGATTAATAATCTCCATGATCTTATAAGGTCCAATGAACCTAGGCTTAAATTTAGGAGATGCTACTCTCATAGGAATATTCTTTGAGGACAACCAGACCAAGTCCCCCACTTTAAACCGAGGACCATAAGTCCTATGCCGGTTAGCAAACCGCTGGGCCTTCTCCTGAGAGAGGGACAACCTCTCCACTACCTGGTCCCAAATCTGTTGCATACGCTCAACAACAGAGTCAACACCTGGACAGACAGAAGCCTCCGTCTGTCCTGAAGAAAATCGAGGGTGAAACCCAGAATTACAGAAAAACGGAGACATCAAAGTGGCAGAGCTAGCCCTATTATTAAGAGCAAACTCAGCCAAAGGCAAAAAAGAGACCCAGTCATCCTGATCAGCAGACACAAAGCATCTTAGATAAGTCTCCAATGTCTGGTTTGTTCTCTCAGTTTGACCATTGGTCTGAGGATGAAATGCCGAGGAGAAAGACAATTGAACACCCAGTTTAGAACAAAAAGTCCTCCAAAATCTGGAAACAAACTGGACTCCTCTGTCAGACACAATGTTCTCAGGAATGCCGTGTAAACGAACCACGTGCTGAAGGAACAACGGCACCAATTCAGAGGAGGAAGGCAACTTAGGTAATGGCACAAGATGTATCATTTTGGAAAACCTATCACAAATTACCCAGATGGTGGTCATTCTCTGAGAAACAGGAAGATCGGAAATGAAATCCATAGAGATATGGGTCCATGGTCTCTTGGGCACAGGCAATGGCATCAACAAACCACTAGAGCGAGAGCAAGGCTTGGAGCGAGAGCAAGTCCCGCAGGACTGCACAAATTCCCTGACATCGCGAGACAAGGTAGGCCACCAAAAGGACCGACTAACCAAGTCTCTGGTACCAAAAATTCCGGGATGCCCAGCCAATGCGGAACAATGAATCTCAGACATCACACTCTTTTTCCATTGGTCCGGGACAAACAATTTTCCAACAGGGCAGCGCTCGGGCCTATCCTCCTGACACCCCTCCAGAGCAAGTCTCAAATTAGGCGAGATGGCGGAAAGAACTACACCCTCCTTCAAAATAACAGAGGGATCAGATAGCTCAGGAGAGTCCGCAAGGAAACTCCTCGAGAGGGCATCCGCCTTAACATTCTTAGTGCCAGGAAGAAAGGAAACCACAAAATTAAAACGTGTGAAAAACAAGGCCCACCTGGCCTGTCTAGGATTGAGTCGCTTGGCAGATTCCAGATAGACCAGATTCTTATGGTCCGTAAGGACCACCACCTGATGTTTGGCTCCCTCCAGCCAATGTCTCCACTCTTCAAAAGCCCACTTCATGGCCAATAACTCCCGATTACCCACGTCATAATTACGTTCAGTAGGAGAAAATTTTCGAGAGAAAAAGGCACAAGGGTTACTTTTAGAGGTCTCTGGATCTTTTTGGGACAAAACGGCTCCTGCCCCAATTTCAGAGGCATCAACCTCCACCTGAAATGGCAGAGAAACATCAGGCTGCCGTAGAACAGGAGCAGAAGTGAATCTCTGCTTAAGTTCCTGAAACGCAGAGACTGCCTCAGGAGGCCAATTCACCACATCAGAACCCTTTCTGGTCAAATCAGTTAATGGTTTAACAATAACAGAGAAATTACCAATAAATTTACGATAAAAATTGGCAAAACCCAAAAATCTCTGAAGAGCCTTTAATGAAGTAGGTTGGACCCAATCACAGATGGCCTGAACCTTGACCGGGTCCATTTCAATAACAGATGGGGACAAAATGAATCCCAGAAATGAGATCTTCTGTACGCCAAAAAGACACTTTGATCCCTTCACATACAGAGCATTCTCTCTCAAAATCTGGAATACAGTTCGAACATGTTTCACATGAGAGTCCCAGTCATTAGAAAAAATCAAGATATCATCCAAATAAACAATCAGAAACTTGTCCACAAAATCCCTGAAAATGTCATTCATGAAGGACTGGAAGACGGAAGGAGCATTAGTGAGCCCAAAGGGCATCACAAGGTACTCAAAATGCCCTTCAGGGGTGTTAAATGCCGTCTTCCATTCATCCCCGTGCTTAATGCGAATAAGGTTATACGCCCCCCTGAGGTCAAGCTTGGTAAACCAAGTAGCGTTTTTCACCCTGGAAAACAGGTCAGAAATCAAGGGTAACGGGTATTGATATTTCACAGTAATATTGTTCAAGAGACGATAATCAATACACGGCCTTAATGAACCATCTTTTTTGGCCACAAAGAAAAAACCGGCACCTAAGGGTGAAGAGGATGGTCTGATATGACCCTTCTCCAATGATTCCTTGATATAAGACCGCATAGCGTCATGTTCAGGTACAGACAAGTTAAAAAGGCGACCCTTAGGGAATTTACTACCTGGCACTAATTCAATAGCGCAGTCATAGCTCCTATGGGGAGGTAAGGATGCAGATTTACTTTCGCTAAACACATCAGAAAAATCAAACAAAAAGTCAGGAACATCCTCAGCCTGGGGGGAGGCAGAAAAAACAGGAGTGTTGGTATTAACACATTGGCAGCCCCAACTGGTTACAGACACAGATTTCCAATCCAAAACAGGATTATGAGACTGTAACCAAGGGAAACCCAGCACGATAATGTCATGCAGATTATATAGAACCAAAAATTTGCAGCACTCCTGGTGATCAGGTTCAACCCTCATTATCACCTGAGTAGAAAACTGGGGTTTATTCTCAGCCAAAGGGGTAGAATCGATCCCCAGTAGGGGAATAGACTTCTGTAGGGGTATCAAGGGAAATCCACAACGTTTAGCAAAATCATAATCCATCAGGTTAATAGCTGCTCCAGAATCAACGAAAGCCTGAGCAGAAAATGAGGACAGAGAGCATATCAGAGTGACAGTTAATAAAAACTTAGTCTGAACACTACCCAAGACAACTGAGCGTGCAAAATGTCTTCCCCGCTTAGGGCAGACTGAAATAGCATGAGAGGCATCACCACAGTAGAAACATAACCCATTGCGCTTTCGAAACTCCTGACGCTGTGCCCCAGACACCACTCCATCACACTGCATGGGCTCAGCAGCTGGCTCACAAGGCAACACCACTCCACGCATACTTCTCCGCTCACGCAAACGTCTGTCAATTTGAATCGCTAATGACATAGAATCATTGAGACCAGAGGGGACAGGGAATCCCACCATAACATCCTTTACATTATCCGACAGACCCTTCCGGAAAAGGGCCGCCAAAGCGTCGTCATTCCATTTGGTCAGGACTGCCCACCTACGGAATCTCTGACAGTATAACTCAGCGTCATCAAGCCCCTGATTTAATGCCAACAAGGCTTTTTCAGCTTGATCAGTGACATTAGGCTCATCGTACAATAACCCCAAAGCCTGAAAAAATGCATCAACATCACTCAAAACAGGATCCCCAGGTGTGAGGGAAAAAGCCCAATCCTGAGGATCGCCGCGCAGGAGAGAGATGATAATTTGAACCTGCTGCGCTGCGTTTCCTGAGGACTTAGATTTTAAGGCAAAAAACAATTTACAATTATTTTTGAAATTCTGAAACTTAGCTCGATCCCCTGAAAACAAATCTGGCATGGGAATCCTAGGTTCCACAACAGGCAACCTAGCAAGATATGCAGCAATACTCTGAACCTCAGTGGCAAGCTGATCCACACGGCCAGACAACTGTGCAAACTCCATTGGGAGAAAAGATCCTCCCCAGCACCCAGAGATACAGAGGGAAAAAAAAAAATGCAACAAACAGAAAAATATCTCTGACAACTTTTCTTCCTTCAAAATATTTTTTCCCTTCTGTGAGTACCATACAATTTTTATGGCCGGTGATACTGTTATGTTACCGTAGCTGAGGAGTGCAGGTAAAAAAGGAAATACACCAGAGCAGTTGGAATCTATGAGATTGCAGTACCCTGACTAACCACCGCAACTAGAGGCAGCCGTGGAGCGTTCCTACGATGGTCCTAGACGCCTCGTCACAGCCTGAGAAACTAACTACACCTAAAGACAGAAACAGGAAAGCTATCTGCCCCGGAGCAGAACCCCAAAGATAATAGAAAGCCCCCAAACATGTAATGGCGGTTAGACAAGAGGAAATACTGACACAGAAAGAAAATAGTATGAGCAAACGCTGGGGCCCAAACTATCTAAATAGAAAAGGATAGGAAGGGTACTTACTGCAATCCCAGAAAACCCTGAAAAACACCAACTTACTAATTTCAAAATCACCTGAGATCACACGACCTCTACCACCTAAATTAGTTCTCTGGTGTAACAAAAACAGCAGCCACTGAAAAAACTGCAAAAAGCAAAAGTACAAAACACAGTGGCTGGACCAAACTGAGAGGGCAAAAGCCCCCGGAGGGGACCCAGAAGGCCCCCACAGAAGTGCAGGACAAAATGCAAAAATATAGCAAAAACACACAATAAGAAATTGTCTTATCTGATAGCAGGAGATGCAGACACGACACAGCAGGCTACAAGGGAAACTGGAAAGAAGGATTCAGACCAGAACAATTGATCACCGGCAACCCTGATGGGAAAATGATTCCCTTAAATAAGACCAATCAGTAACACCTGATTCCCAATCCTCACTAGTACCGCTTGTAACCACCAGAGGGAGCCTCTGCTCAGAACTCATCTCAAACCCATTCACAACAGGGCAGATGTTATTAGCCAGGGGGGGCACAAAAAAAAATGTACCCTCCCTAGGCTATTATTATCTGCCCCCACTCGCTTGCTTTGTCTGTCTGGTGGAGAAAATACAGCGGGAGCCCACACATTTTTTTCAACGAATTTACACCTTTAATTAACCCCTACATGTCTGAAATTTTGCACAAATACACTTATGTAATTGTAAGTTAAAACCATATATCAAAATACATGAAATGACATGGTTAACTGTGTGGAAACAATGTATCATTTCATGTCGGCTTTTGTGATTTCACAAAAGCCGGCAATTGATTTAGCAGCTATTACAGTATGTAGAAGTGTATGAACTATAAATATATGATATATATATGTCACAATTACATATCTATATATATATATATATGTATTCTATGTGTGTATATGTATTGTTTCTATTCTTTATTAAAGCTGTCAGTGTGATTTTACAGTAATGCCAGGGATGAATTAGCGGCTATTATACTATGTAGAAGTGTATGACCTATATATATATATATATATATATATATATATATAATATTAGATGTATATATATATATTATATATATAATTATTTGCTTTTTGTGTACATTTTTTGGTTACAATGTGATTTTTAGATGACTTTTTACATAGAGATAACTGCTCTATGTAAAACTTCATGTTAAAATCGCATTGCATACAGATGAAAAACTGATGGAAAACTGACAGAAAACGCATGGTGTGATTTAAAATCGCATCAAAATCGCATGCCTTTTTACAACAAATGTACCGTTTTTTTCCTGCAGAAAACGGACCGATTTTTTTCCAGCCAATGAGTATGAGCCCTAAAAGAGAAAAAGTGGCATTGGAGGATTTAAGACAAAATACAGATATAGTAATAAGGCAAGCTTATAAAGGGGGAGGTGTAGTTGTGCAAAACAGATCTGACTATATTGAGGAAGCTTTGAACATATTGTCTGATATGAGATATTACAAAATTCTAAAAAAAGATCCTACACAATCCTTTGTCCGGGACTATCACCATATGATCAAGGAAGCCTATGAGAGGAATATTCTTAATAAAACAGAAAAAAGGTTTTTAACAAATACAGCGCCAACCATGGCGTTATTTTATCATTTACCAAAATTGCATAAGAACCCTGAAAAACCACCTGGCAGACCGATAATATCAGGAATAGGGTCTTTGACTTGTCATCTTTCTCATTATATTGACTTGTTTTTACAAGATTTAGTAAAGTCTCTTCCTTCATATTTGAGAGACTCCACACAATTAATCGAGGAATTGAGGGATATTGAATGGGAAGATAACTATTCCTTTATCTCGTTGGATGTAAATTCATTATATTCCAACATAGATCATGAAATGGGTGTAAATGCGGTGGGTTTTTATTTAGCAAAGACAGAGATGCTCCCTGAACAAAGAGACTTTCTGTTAAAGGGTCTCAAATTCATTCTTGAACACAATGTGTTCATTTTTGAAGGCGTACTGTACTTACAGTTGCTCGGCACCGCGATGGGGACTCGGGTCGCGCCAAGTTTTGCAAACTTATTCATGGGGCGATTCGAGTCCTCATCGTAACTCTCTAAGGATGTTTTTAATGATAAAATAAGGCTTTATAAGCGCTTCATTGATGAACTGATCATCATATGGAAGGGGACAGAGGAGGAAGCGGCACATTTTATAAAGGAGCTCAATAATAACACCTGGGGGATCACCTTTACATCACAATTTAATAAAGAAAAAATAGTGTTTCTTGATCTAGAGATACGCCATAGTGGGAAAAAAATTATTACAAAAACCCACTTCAAAAAGGTGGATTCAAATGGCTTTTTAGATTTCAACAGTGCACATTACAAGAAGTGGAAGGTAAATATACCCCACAGCCAATTTTTTCGTATAAGAAAGAATTGTACGAGAGAATCTGATTATGTAGCTCAGTCTAAAATTCTAAAAAGAAAATTCAAGGAAAAAAGTTACCCAAAAAATTTGATAAATGGTGCATATAGGGATAACAAAATAAAAACACAGGAGGAATGTTTAAAAGGAAAAAATAGGAAGGGGGATAATCTGACTATTGGTAAAGAAAAAAGTGATGATCGCTGGAAATTGAATTTTGTGACAACATTCAATAGGGGAAATAAAGTCATAAGAACTGTGCTTTCAAAATATTGGTATATCTTGAAGCGTGACCCTGTTTTGGGAAAACATCTCCCTGATAAACCAGGGTTTACATATAGAAGGGGGAAAACTTTGAAAAACTTGGTGGCCCCAGTAAATTAAAAAAACAGTTGGATTCAAAAGGAAAAAACAATAAAAAAGGTACGGATCAAATTTCAAGTGGTGTTTTTCAAGGAACCGGAGTTTTCAAATGCACCTCCAAAAAATGTTGTACCTGTGGGATCCTAGATCACGGGGCTAAAACTATCAAATGTAACAATACTGGTGAGGTCTTTGAGATTTCACAAAGACTCAGCTGTAGCAGTGATTATGTTGTATATGTCATCACATGCAGTTGCGGTTTGCAATATGTGGGACGCACTGTGCAGACACTGCGGTCCCGCATTAATGGTCACAGTAATAGAGCAAAAAAAATTTCAACATAAAAGTAACTCCAGTGGAACAGATACCCTCTGGTGTTGCAAATAGGAATGCTCTTTTAAACCGGAAAGAAACGTTTTGGATATATCGTCTGGGAATATTATATCCAAATGGATTGAATGATATCATAGAGAGAGTTTGAATGTTTTTTTTTTTTTTTTCTTCTTGCATCTATGCTGTCAAAGTTGGTGGGTGTGCTCCTGAACTTGGTCCACTCCCTAAATCAAGTGTCTGAGACTGGGATAAAAGGTTTGCCACTATATATAAGTGTTACTGAATTTTATATTATTAGGATTTGTACTGTGTTTTTATGATACCTGATGAAGGATATATACTGTATCCGAAACGCGTTGTATCTCCTCCATTTTAACTTATTAAATTAAAAAATATGAAATATCATCTTTGGATGTGAGTCCTGGGAAGCGCTGCCATTCATGGGCTGGATGTGCCTTTCTTGATTTACTCATCCTGTGTGAGCCTGAATCTGGCTCTTTCACTTGGATCCACCCGAGGCAAGCTGCAAGCCCTGTCTATTGAAAAGTATCCCAGAAGGATTTTTGAGGATACATAATCTAAAGCCATATTAGTCTTCTATCAGGTGAGTGCATAAAATTGTGCACACTCTAAAGACTATAATATTGTTTTTACGCACTTAGGGCGCCGCGATTTGTCTATTCTTCTCTCCCAAACAGGGTTTTTTTTTTGTTCATTAAGTATTTTGTCTGACTTATCTCTGTGATTTAAGGGCATGAAAATTAAAAAAAGTTGGAAAATTGCTAAATTTTAAAATTTTTTGCCACATTTCTGTTTTTTTTTATCACTATCATGAAGTACAATATGTCACAAGAAAAAAAGACTCACTGGGCAGAATCACTGGGATCTATTGAAGCGTTCCAGAGTTATTACATCAAGGGACAGTGGTCAGAATTGTAAAAATTGGCCTGGTCATTAATGTGCAAACCACCCTCAGGTAAAGGGGTTAAATTTCTTGGGATAGGCCATCAACTACCATTCTTATTTTACTGGGATCCATGCTCAAACTTTCTGGGGAGCTGATATATCCCAGAAATTGAGGCCTGGTTTGTTCAAATTCACATTTTTCGAGTTTGATATAGAGATTGTTCTCCTGTAGATGTTCCAGGGCTAACTGGATATGCCTACAATGCTCCTCCATGGTATTTGAAAATATAAGAATATCATCGAGATAAGCAACAATAAATCGATACAAGAAATCTCGAAAAACAACATTAATGAAGTGCTGAAAGATGTCAGGGTCATTGCTAAGGCCAGAAGGCATAACCAGATATTCAAAATGTCTGTATCTAGTTCTAAAGTCAGTTTTCCACTCAACTCCCATTCATGTGAGATTATAAGCCCCTCTTAGATCGAGTTTCGTAGAAATCTTGGCAAAATGCAGTCTCTTCAACAACTTAGGAATTAAGGGGAGTGGGTAGCAATTTTTAATGGTAATCTTATTTATTTCTCTGTAATCAATACATGGCCAAGGGGTTGAGTAATTCTTTTCTACAAAAAACAAGGGTGCTCAAGCTAACAAAGAAGAAGGTTGAATTAAGCCTGTCTCTAAATTTTTGTCTACATATTCTTTTAGTACTTCAATGCTGGCTTAGAAAGATTGTAAATTCGCCCAAATGGAATGAATGCTCCAGGAAGCAATTCAATGAGACCGTCGTAAGAATAATGAGGCAGTTGATCAGTTTTCTTCTTACTTCAGACCTCACTAAACTGCTGGTACTGAGGTGGTAGTTTATTATAAATCTGATGAGAAATCTCGAATACTTGTATTTGTTTGAAAACTATTGGAATATGTTTGGTGCGACTACTCCATTCTTGTCTGAGTGCTTAGTTGCTAGATTTGTATGCTGTTTATAAAGTTAGAAAAAAAAAAGAAAACTGCCAGAGGCTCACACAGGGAGAGCATGTGACTGTATTTCCTGTTTTCCAGTGTCTGTGTATGAGAGAAGCAGCCTGCTGTAGATGCTGCTCAGATAGAGGCACACAAATGATTATTGTTCCTGTTTGCTCCTGAATAAAGAAACACTGTTGTCACACGCTTGGAGAGTATCCTGAATAATCCGCTGCCAACAAAAACCGATAACTTAGCATGGCAATTGATCTTACAGTACTCAGAGGGAAGGGTAATGGTCCTTGATGCCCAATTGATAGAAGGGTTATGGATTGAAAACCTTAAAAACCAGGGATTTCCTAAAATAACTTGATATTTTGGTGAGGAAATCAAATGAAAACTAACCGCTTCATGATGATTTGGTTCAATACAGATTTCAAGTTCAATTGTCTCATGAGTAACAGGTCCAAAAGATAAAAGTGATCTATCCACAGTTTCCATATCAATTGGCATGGCTTTAGTCCTACTTGCAATGTTATTATCAAGTGTAAATTGTAAGTCCATGTAATTACCTCCTTCTCCAGAATATAACATGGCAGAGCATTGAATTTTTTGGCTCACAATTATTACCAGTATGGGAAAGACAAAATGAGAAGATGGAGATTGCTCTTTGTCCTCATCCTGCCTTGCAGATGAGATGATCTGCTTAACGGAATCTAGCCATTCAGAAAGGTCTAAATTGCTTGCAGTTTTGGCATTTGTGAAGGCATCAAAACTATGAATTAACACATGTGGAATTATACACTTTACAAAAAAGTGTGAAACAACTGAAAATATGTCTTATATTCTAGGTTCTTCAAATTAGCCATCTTTTGCTTTGATTACTGCTGGATGGATCTGAAGCATTCCCTGAAGTGCCTCCATGGTTCCGTCACAATCTCCTCCCGAAATTAACTCATTTCTGGTCATCTTTCAGCACGTCACTTCTGGTGGAACATCACATGCGAGTTTTAAAGTGCTCTTCGGGGCTCCGGCATGTACTCCTGCGTCCACGGGAAAAGCTCCCGGCCGGGACAGCGGGGCAGACTCTCAAAATCGGGAATGTCCCACTGAATTCAGGACGGTTGGGAGGTATGAATGCTCCCCACCATACATCTTGTACACGCAGGGCTCTGCACACCTCATACACACACGGTTCCGCTTTGTATGCCTCGTAAACACACGGCTCCGATCCGTCCACCTCGCACACACAAGGCTCCACTCAGTATACACAAGGCTCCACTCCATACACCTTGTACACACGCAGCCACGCTTTGTACACCTTGTACACACATGACTCCACTCCGTAAACCTTGTACACATGCGGCTTTGCAGCATACACCTCGTACACACGCGGTTCTGCTCCGTACACCTCGTACACATGTGGCTCCGCTACATACACACAAGGCTCCACTCCATACACACACGGCTCTGCTCCGCTCTGTACACACACGGCTCAAGCACGGAGCCCTGTGTGTACGGAGCTGAGCGGCTCAGCTCCGTACACTTCACACACACACAGGGCTCCATTTCGTACACACACAGCATTGCTACATCCACCTCGTACACGAGCAGCTCGGCTCCGTGCACCTTGTACAGACACACGGCTCTGCTCCATTCAACTCGTACAGACATGATTCTGCTACATCCAACTCGTACACACAAGGCCCCGCTCCGTACACCTCATACACACTACAGCACTGCTACATCCACCTCATACACGGGCGGCTCCGCTCCGTGCACCTCGTACACGAGCGGCTCCACACCGTGCACCTCGTACACAAGCGGCTCCGCTCCGTGCACCTCGTCTCCATGCACCTCGTACAGACACACGGCTCCGCTCCATCCAACTCGTACAGACACGGCTCTGCTACATCCAACTCGTTCACACAAGGCTCTGCTACATCCAACTCGTTCACACAAGGCTCTGCACACCTCGTACACACTACAGCCCTACCACATCCACCTCGTACACGTGCAGCTCCGCTCCGTGCACCTCGTACACGCGCGGCTCCGTTTCGTAAACCTCGTACACGCGCGGCTCCGTTCCGTGCACCTCGTACACGCGCGGCTCCGCTCCGTGCACCTCGTACACACGCGGCTCCGCTCCGTACACCTCGTACACACAGGGCTCCGCTCCGTACACCTCATACACACTACAGCACTGCTACATCCACCTCATACACGGGCGGCTCTGCTCCGTGCACCTCGTACACACACGGCTCTGCTCCGTACACCTCGTACACACACGGCTCCGCACCGTACACCTCGTACACACGGCTCCGCTCCGTACACCTCGTACACACGGCTCTGCTCCGTACACCTCGTACACACACGGCTCCGCTCCGTACACCTCGTACACACACGGCTCCGTACACCTCGTATACACACGGCTCCGCTCCGTACACCTCGTACACACACGGCTCTGCTCCGTACACCTCGTACACAGGGCTCCGCTCCGTACACCTCGTACACACGGCTCCGCTCCGTACACCTCATACACACTACAGCACTGCTACATCCACCTCATACACGGGCGGCTCTGCTCCGTGCACCTCGTACACACAGGGCTCCGCTCCGTACACCTCGTACACAGGGCTCCGCTCCGTACACCTCATACACACTACAGCACTGCTACATCCACCTCATACACGGGCGGCTCTGCTCCGTACACCTCGTACACACAGGGCTCCGCTCCGTACACCTCGTACACAGGGCTCCGCTCCGTACACCTCGTACACACACGGCTCCGCTCCGTACACCTCGTACACAGGGCTCCGCTCCGTACACCTCGTACACACAGGGCTCCGCTCCGTACACCTCATACACACAGGGCTCCGCTCCGTACACCTCGTACACACGGCTCCGCTCCGTACACCTCGTACACACACGGCTCCACTCCGTACACCTCATACACACTACAGTACTGCTACATCCACCTCATACACGGGCGGCTCTGCTCCGTGCACCTCGTACACACACGGCTCTGCTCCGTACACCTCGTACACACACGGCTCCGCTCCGTACACCTCGTACACACACGGCTCTGCTCCGTACACCTCATACACACACGGCTCCGCTCACCTCGTACACACACGGCTCTGCTCCGTACACCTCGTACACACACGGCTCCGCTCCGTACACCTCGTACACACACGGCTCCGCTCACCTCGTACACACACGGCTCTGCTCGTACACCTCGTACACACACGGCTCGCCGCTCACCTCGTACACACACGGCTCTGCTCCGTACACCTCGTACACACACGGCTCCGCTCCGTACACCTCGTACATACACGGCTCCGCTCCGTACACCTCGTACACACACGGCTCCGCTCCGTACACCTCGTACACACACGGCTCCGCTCCGTACACCTCGTACACACATGGCAACGCTCCGTACACCTCGTACACACACGGCTCCGCTCCGTATACCTCGTACACACACGGCTCCGCTCCGTACACCTCGTACACACGGCTCCGTACACCTCATACATACAAGTCTCCGCTCCGTACTCCTCGTACACACACAGCTCTGCTACATCCACACTGAAAACCCCAGTCCCGACCCCACACACACACAAACTTACCCTCATCCAGCATCATGACAAACAACCATCACAGCGCAGAGTCCTGCACACAAGAGGACACTGATCATGTGACCCCTGACTCCTGTGACCTCATCACAGGTCCTGTGGGCACAGAAGAGAAAGTATAGCAGCGTCACTGCTAGCTGTGAGCTGCTGGCTGAGCTGTAGAGACAGGGAGGAGTGCATGGGGGGCGTGGCGGCTCGTCTCACTGCGGGACACAGAGTGTCCTCAGCGGGACAGCGGGACGGGGGGGGTCAAAATCGGGACTGTCCCGCTCAATCTGGGACGGTTGGGAGGTATGCATCATTTATTTTTCAACAGGACAATGACCCCAAACACACCTCCAGACTGTGTTAGGGCTATTTGACCAAGAAGGAGAGTGTTGGGGTGCTACGCCAGATGACCTGGCCTCCACAGTCACCAGACCTGAACCCAATCGAGATTGTTTGGGGTGAGCTGGACCGCTCACAGCTTCAATTTTGAATAAATCCCAACAGTGTCACCAGCAAAGCACCCCCACACCATAATACCACCTCCTCCATGCTTCACGGTGGCAACTAGGCATGTAGAGTCCAGCCGTTCACCTTTTCTGAGTGCAAAGCAGTAATCAAAGCAAAAGGTGGCTACTTTGAAGAACCTGTCAAGGACACCGCACTGCACATGCTCACTGAGCCAGTGCACGTGTCCTGAATGAACCAACTGTGCCCCAAGATACCTGTAAGCAGAGCCGCAGCAGAGAAGACGTGTGTTTCTGTGTAACAGGACCTTCCGCAGCATGTGACAGCCAAGGGGCGGAGCTGGCCACACGTCTCTCAGAGGCAGCAGTAATGAATGATGTGTACTGCAGACTAACAGGACCTGCAGCACATGACTGCTGGGGGCGTGGCCTAAGCTCCAGAGATCTAGGAGCTGCAGGAAAACTCCTAGCAGGGTAACGACGAGATAAAGTTACCAAGGGGCAAAGACAGAGACGAAAACCAGGACAGGCCGAGATCAGAGCACAAGATAGCACGACAGTACCAAAGGGTAAGACAGAACGGATAGTCAGGACGTAGCAATAGATCAGTAAACCAGAGCGGGCAATAGACAGTACAATAGGGACAAAACGGTAACAGAGTATCGATAGCCAAGCCAGGAGGTCAGAACCGGAGAAGACAATATAAGCAAAACGTGAGACAGAGAGCAGAGTGAGCAAACAGACCGGGTCATACACAGGAA
Source organism: Oophaga sylvatica (assembly GCA_033576555.1). Classification (NCBI taxonomy): domain Eukaryota; kingdom Metazoa; phylum Chordata; class Amphibia; order Anura; family Dendrobatidae; genus Oophaga; species Oophaga sylvatica. Next base: position 42,912 of record JARQOD010003623.1, read on the forward strand.
TCAAACAAGCAGAGCAGTATACACGCAAACCAGGGGGGTCAAATACACAGTCACAACGAAAGTATAGCTGACAGAGAATCTCCCTCTGGACTGGGTGTAAATACCCTCCCAGATCCAAAGGGAGGCCAGCAAAAGTTAACCCTGAGTGGACAGGACATTAACCATGTCCTATACCATGACAGTACCCCCCCCTTAATGGGGGGCCACTGGACCCCCAGGCCTCTCAGGATATCTGGCATGAAAAGCCTGTACCAGTCGATCGGCATGTACCGAACTGGCCGGAACCCATGACCGATCTTCAATGGAGTATCCCTTCCAATGAATAAGGTACTGAAGTCTCCGGCGCACCCACCGTGAATCAATGATGCGCCCTACCTCGTACTCCAGTTGACCCTCTATCAATACTGGTGGAACCACGGATGAGGGATCTTCTCTAACCATCCCCACAGGTTTTAATAGGGACCTGTGGAAGACGTTAGATATTTTGAAGGAGGTGGGCAACTGAAGCCTGTACGCCACTGGATTGTTCACCTCTACAATCTGTATGGGCCAATAAATTTGGGGCCCAGCTTCATAGAGGGTATCTTAAGTTTGATATTACGGGTGGACAACCAGACCTTTTCCCCCACTGTCAACGCAGGACCCAACCCCCTCCTCCTGTCCGCAAAATGTTTGTACTTCTTCTGGGCTTTGGAGATGTTCCCCTGCACCTCCCTCCAAAGGTTTTTTAACTGTTGAACCATCCCCTCGGCACCAGGACAACCAGAATCCATACTGGAAAATTCCCCAAACTGCGGAACAAACCCATAATTGACCTGAAAAGGAGACTTTCCGGTAGACTGATTGATACGACAGTTGAACGCAAATTCTGCCATGGGTAAAACCTCACACCAATCTTCCTGTCTGGAGGAGGTCAGGCATCTCAGAATCTGCTCCAACGACTGATTGGTGCGTTCAGTCTGTCCGTTGGATTCCGGGTGATAGGCAGAGGAGAATGATAATGTGACCCCCAACTTCTTACAGAACGCTCTCCAAAACCTGGCCACAAACTGCACACCCCTGTCCAACACCACATTCACAGGCACTCCATGCAACCGAACTATGTGCTGTATAAACAAGCGGGCCAAGGTTTCAGCAGACGGCAATGCGGGTAACGGCACAAAGTGGGCTTGCTTAGAAAATCTATCAACCACTACCCATACCACTGAATTGCCCTTGGATGAGGGAAGATTAGTGATAAAGTCCATGGACAGGTGTGTCCATGGTTTATCCGGAATTGGCAAAGGCACCAATTCCCCGGCCGGTCGGACCTGAGAGCTTTTAGAGCGAGCGCACACCCCACAAGTATTAACAAAATTTTTTTATATCAGTACCCATAGAGGGCCACCAAAAACCTCTAGCCACTGCCCCCCGGGTAGCTGCAATACCAGGGAGTGCACTTAACACAGAATCATGAAATTCTTGCAGGAGTGTGAGACGGAGCTGTTCGGGTACGAACAATTTACCTGGGGGTTTATTCCTGGGAGCTTGTGCTTGTGCTTCCAGAATCTCTCTCTGTAACTCAGAGGAGACTTCGGCTACAACCACTCCCGGTTGAAGAATGGAGGAAGGAGGTTCTGGAGGGGACACAGAATCAAAACTTCGGGATAAGGCATCTGCCTTTACATTTTTAGACCCTGGTCGGAATGTGATGGTAAAATGAAAGCGAGAAAAAAAAAGTGCCCACCGAGCCTGTCTGGGGGTCAATCTCTTAGCAGACTCGATATAGGCCAGGTTCTTATGATCAGTGATGACAGTAATGGGATGAGCGGCCCCCTCCAAAAAATGCCTCCATTCTTCAAAGGCCAGTTTGACCGCTAACAATTCCCTGTTGCCGACATCATAGTTTCTCTCTGCCGAAGAGAACTTTTTAGAGAAAAAGGCACAGGGTTTAAGATTAGTGAGGGTAGAGGGGCCCTGGGACAACACTGCCCCCACCCCCACTTCTGAAGCGTCGACCTCCACGATAAAAGGTCTTGACGAATCGGGTTGTACCAACACAGGGGCTGAAGTAAACTATTTCTTCAATGTAAGGAAGGAATTTTTTGCGGCCACGGACCAATTTTTTACCTCTGCCCCCTTAAGAGTGAGGTCCGTCAAAGGTTTCACTACCTGTGAAAACCTGTCATGTGTGCATTGCCACGAAGATCGTCGCGGTTGCACATTTTGACTTCTCACAGCTGAGTTGCTGTTTCTTTGTGTTTGGCAGCTTGGGAGTTAATTCTGTCTGTGCTCGGTGCTGGGACTGGATGCAGTTTCTCCCGGCTGCAATTGATTATTTGTTGATTGGTTTCCTTTAAATTCCTGGTTGTCTGCTTTGGGAGTTGCCAGTGAAATCCTTCATGCAAACCACAGATAGGAATGAATCTGTATAGACTTATGTTGAAGAGCTCCTTAGCTGTTTTAAGCTCAACTTGCTTAGAGTTTATTTCCCAGACCATTTATGTTCCTTCGGTGTTTGAGTGTGTATGCAAGTGAGTGCTATGCGTTCTGTCTTATATGTCTAATCTGTGTATATAGCTGAGATCAGCCCATATCCCTTTGGTGGTAATCAGGATCCTTCTTAGGACTGATTACAGGGTTCAGGGTCTGATAGGAGACAGGGTTAGGCTGGAGACTTGGACCTCTGAACCATTATCAGTACCTCCAAGGTAAGGGATTAGTTAGGACCCCAGTGTAGGGTCAGGTTAGACCCGGTCCTCCTCTTTCCTGTTACAGCTCATCAAGTCCTCAAGATTAACCCTGAGTTCAACTATATCGTTTCTGCACATCTAGTCCTCAAGATTAACCCTAAAGTTCTGCAGAGATTGTGTCAGGTAAATCTATTTTATACTTACATTCTAATGTTGCTAAACTATATGTTGTATAGAGTGTGGTTCCTGTATAAATAGTTTACTGACATTGTATTCATATCATTAGACAGCGTGACATTTTCACTGGCCATAAAAAATTATCTCTAGTTACCATGGATCCAGTAGCCCAGCTGGCTCTGCAGTTGCAGGGATTATCCATGGAGCTGACGGACATTAAGTCCAAAGTTTTGTCTCCCCTGGAGCAAACCAGAGTTGAACCTAAAGTAGCTCTTCCAGATAGGTTCACTGGTGGGCGAGACAAATTTTTTACCTTCCGGGAGGCATGTAAATTGTATTTTCGGCTTCGGCCGCGATCATCAGGGAGTGATGAGCAGAGAGTGGGAATTGTTATCTCACTTCTTCAAGGGGACCCTCAATCCTGGGCATTTTCCCTTCCTCCGGGGTCCCCGGCTCTACAGTCTGTAGATCAATTTTTTACTGCTCTGGGATTGGTATATGATGACCCAGATCGGGTCTCTCTTGCTGAGACCAAATTACGTAAGTTACAGCAGGGAGATCGTCCGGCGGAGGAATTTGCTTCTGAGTTTCGTAGATGGGCCACGGATACTCAGTGGAATGACCCAGCTCTTAGGAGCCAGTTTTGTCATGGGCTTTCTGACAAATTAAAAGACGTTTTGGCCCAATATGAGTCTCCTCCTTCTCTGGAGACTGCTATGGCCCTAGCTATCCGTACTGATAGACGGCTTCGGGAGAGGGGTGAGGTAACTCCACTCCCTGTTGTTTCTCCACCTACTACTAAAGTCCCTTATGTTGAGGTTCCCCTTGTCTGTTCGGATGAGCCTATGCAGTTGGGAGGGACATCTTTTCGTAGTAGGGGATTGGCGGCACGCCGCAGGACTAGAAGGTGTTTTTTCTGCGGGAAAGAGGGACATTTTGTTGGAGAATGTCCATCCCGTGTCTTGTTAAGTAAAAAGTCGCCAGAAAACTGCTAATCCCAGGTTGTGTGGTGGACGACAACCTGGGAGTATGTATTTCATCCACCGGTTCTTCTCAGTTCCTTGTACCAGTGGAGGTGGTGGTTGGTACTAGAGTGAAGAGATTGTCTGTTCTTCTGGATAGTGGTTCTGGGGCTAATCTGGTTGACGCTCAGTTTGCTCAGGCTCAAGGTATGCATCTGAGTGTATTGGTCAAACCGATCCCTATTTTCTCCATTGACGCCAGGCCTCTCGGCCAAGGTAGCTTTGTTCATGAGGTTCATAACATTGACCTTCGGGTAGGGGCAATACATAGGGAACAATTATCTTGTTATGTGTTGGAGGGTCTACCTACTCCCATTGTGTTGGGACTTCCTTGGCTGGTTAAACATAACCCTGTGATTAATTGGCAGTCCAGAGAGATAAGCCAATGGGGTGAGTTTTGCAAAAGCAACTGCATGAACACAGTCATCAGTGCGGTCGTGCCTAGTACATTGCCTCCTTTTTTGGAGGATTTTGGGGATGTTTTCTCTGAGGAGGGGTGTCGGGAATTGCATCCTCATCGTGTGTATGACTGCTCTATTAATCTACTTCCTGATGCTAAGTTGCCTAAAGCTAGGTTGTATAATCTTTCTGGTCCTGAAAGACAGGCTATGAAAGATTATATTTCTGAAAGTCTGGCCAAAGGGCATATTAGACCTTCATCTTCCCCTGTGGCCGCGGGGTTCTTCTTTGTGAAGAAAAAAGATGGAGGCCTACGCCCTTGCTTGGATTTCCGCGAACTTAATCGGATTACTGTTCGAGATCCGTATCCACTACCTCTTATTCCTGATCTCTTCAATCAAATTGTTGGCGCCAAATGGTTCTCTAAATTGGATCTTAGGGGGGCGTATAATCTGATTAGGATAAAAGAGGGGGATGAGTGGAAAACGGCGTTTAACACGCCGGAGGGACATTATGAAAACCTGGTCATGCCTTTTGGTCTGACTACTGCTCCAGCAGTATTCCAATATTTTGTTAATGACATTTTTCGTCACCTTGTGGGGGTGTTTGTATATTTGGATGACATTTTAATTTACTCGCCAGATCTTGTGTCTCACCAGGAGCATGTGAGACAGGTGTTGCAGATCTTACGAGACAATAAACTATACGCCAAACTGGAGAAGTGTGTTTTTGCCGTACAGGAACTTCAGTTTTTGGGTTTTTTGGTGTCAGCCTCCGGTTTCCGGATGGACCCTGAAAAGGTGAGAGCAGTGCTTGAATGGGATCAGCCAGGGGATCTTAAGGCTCTGCAGCGTTTTTTGGGGTTTGCTAATTACTACCGGAAATTTATTTGTAATTTCTCGTCTGTCGTCAAACCTCTCACTGACATGACGAGAAAAGGGACGGATTTTTCTAAGTGGTCGGACAAAGCTTGCCAAGCCTTTTCCTCTTTAAAAAGATGTTTTGCTTCGGCACCCGTTCTCATCCAACCAGATGTATCTCAGCCGTTCATTGTGGAGGTGGACGCGTCTGACGTACGAGTGGGTGCTATATTGTCCCAGGGTCCGTCCCCTGGTAAATGGCATCCGTGCGCTTTCTTTTCTAAGAAATTGTCGTCCGCCGAAAGGAATTATGATATCGGCAATAGGGAACTTTTGGCCATTAAATTGGCTTTTGAAGAATGGCGTCACTTTTTGGAGGGGGCAGTCCACCCGGTCACCGTTATTACTGATCACAAGAACCTGCTGTATTTAGAATCCGCTAAGCGTCTGAATTCCAGACAAGCTCGATGGTCGTTTGTTTTTTACCAGGTTTAATTTTGTCGTCACTTATCGCCCGGGGTCTAAGAATGTAAAGGCTGATGCCTTGTCTCGCAGTTTTCCAGGTGCCGGGAAAACGGATGACCCGATTCCTATCCTTCAGGAGGGGGTGGTAGTGTCGGCTGTATGTTCTGAGCTTGAGGAGGAGGTGTTAGAGGCTCATGGGGATGCCCCTGCAGGACCTCCAGGGAGACTGTTTGTCCCGAATCAGTTGAGACAAAAGTTTATTGAGGCACATCATAATTCTGCTTTAGCAGGACATCCAGGGAGTAAGGCTACTTTAGATCTCCTTTCCCGCCGATTTTGGTGGCCTAACGCTAATAAAGATGTTATAACTTTTGTCGCGTCCTGTGGGGTTTGTGCTCGCTCTAAAACTCCTCATACCCGTCTGTCTGGGACCCTTTTACCCTTGAAACTTCCGGAGCGTCCATGGACTCATTTATCTATGGACTTCATTACGGACCTTCCTCGTCTGGGAATACTGTCATACTGGTGGTTGTTGACAGGTTCAGTAAGATGGCACATTTCGTTGCTCTTCCTGCACTCCCGAATGCTAAAACTCTGGCGCAGGTGTTCATTAGGGAGATCGTGAGACTTCATGGGTTGCCTTCTGATGTGGTGTCAGATAGGGGGTCTCAGTTTGTGTCCAAATTTTGGAGGGCATTTTGTTTACGTCGGGGGATGCAATTGTCGTTTTCCTCGGCTTTTCATCCACAGACCAATGGTCAGACAGAGGTCTGAATCAGAGTTTAGAGACATATCTCCGGTGTTTTGTATCGGAGAACCAGGAGGACTGGTCTTCTTTCTTGCCTCTGGCAGAGTTCGCTCTTAACAACAGGCGGAGCGAGTCCACTGGTAAGTCCCCGTTTTTTGGGGCATATGGTTTTCATCCCCAGTTTTGTACTTTCAATGGGGGGGGTCCTTCTGGGGTTCCTGAGGAGGAGCGTTTCTCGTCGTCACTTGCTTCTGTGTGGCGAGGTGTATTGAATAATTTGAGTACGATGGGGAACCGTTACAAACGTATGGCTGATAGGAGGAGAGTTTCTGGTCCAGATCTGAATGTGAACGATCTGGTATGGTTGTCTACCAGGAATATAAAACTTAAAGTGCCCTCCTGGAAACTGGGTCCCAGATTCATCGGGCCGTACAGGATCAGTTCCATAATTAATCCTGTGGCATTTCGTCTGGAACTCCCTTCTACGTTTAAAATTCATAATGTGTTCCACAAGTCATTACTTAAAAGGTATGTGGCACCAGTCATACCGTCACCTCTACCTCCTCCTCCAGTGTTGGTCAATGGTAATTTGGAATTTCAAGTATCAAAAATCATTGACTCTCGTCTGAATCGCCGGTCCCTTCAGTACTTGGTGCATTGGAAGGGGTATGGTCCGGAGGAGAGGACGTGGGTCCCTGCGTCTGATGTTAACGCAGATCGTTTGGTTCGGACCTTCCACAGAACTCACCCGGGCAGGCCTGGCCCTGAGGGTCCGGAGGCCCCTCGTAGAAGGGGGGTACTGTCATGTGTGCATTGCCACGAAGATCGTCGCGGTTGCACATTTTGACTTCTCACAGCTGAGTTGCTGTTTCTTTGTGTTTGGCAGCTTGGGAGTTAATTCTGTCTGTGCTCGGTGCTGGGACTGGGTGCAGTTTCTCCCGGCTGCAATTGATTATTTGTTGATTGGTTTCCTTTAAATTCCTGGTTGTCTGCTTTGGGAGTTGCCAGTGAAATCCTTCATGCAAACCACAGATAGGAATGAATCTGTATAGACTTATGTTGAAGAGCTCCTTAGCTGTTTTAAGCTCAACTTGCTTAAGGGTATGCCACACTAAACAATATCGCTAACGGGATCGCTAAAAAAGTCACTATTTAGCGATACCGTTAGCGATATTGTTCAGTGCGGCAGCTTCCAGCGACGAGCTTCCTGCTGTGATCTCGCTCGTCGCTGGAATCGTTCCGGACCCTATTTCATCGCTGGCGCTCCCGCTGGGTAAGTATCTAATCGCTGTGTGGCACCTTTTCTTAGCGATTTAGCGGTACTTTTGTACCGCTAAAGTCGTTAAGAAGATCGCTAACGGCGATAGCGTCGTTAACTATATCGCTAAATGTGGCCGCATTTAGCGATATAGAAACAATCCCGCTAGCGATCTCATTAGTATGCAACGCTAACGAGATCGCTAGCGGGATAGCTTAGTGTGGCAGTACCTTTAGAGTTTATTTCCCAGACCATTTATGTTCCTTCGGTGTTTGAGTGTGTATGCAAGTGAGTGCTATCAGTTCTGTCTTATATGTCTAATCTGTGTATATAGCGGAGATCAGCCCATATCCTTTTGGTGGTAATCAGGATCCTTCTTAGGACTGATTACAGGGTTCAGGGTCTGATAGGAGACAGGGTTAGGCTGGAGACTTGGACCTCTGAACCATTATCAGTACCTCCAAGGTAAGGGATTAGTTAGGACCCCAATGTAGGGTCAGGTTAGACCCCGGTCCTCCTCTTTCCTGTTACAGCTCATCAAGTCCTCAAGATTAACCCTGAGTTCAACTATATCGTTTCTGCACATCTAGTCCTCAAGATTAACCCTAAAGTTCTGCAGAGATTGTGTCAGGTAAATCTATTTTATACTTACATTCTGATGTTGCTAAACTATATGTTGTATAGAGTGTGGTTCCTGTATAAATAGTTTACTGACATTGTATTCATATCATTAGACAGCGTGACAAAACCCTTTAATGAACTTCCTATAATAGTTAGCGAAGCCCAAAAATCGTTGCAACCCTTTCAGATCATGAGGCTGCACCCAATCTGTAATGGCCTGAACCTTTCCTGGATCCATGCGGAATCCCTCCCCGGATACAATTACACCCAGAAAAGACAGTTCTTGCATAAAAAATAAACACTTCTCCAGCTTAGCATACAAATGGTTCTCCCGGAGTCTCATAAGAACCGCACGTAAATGATGCAAGTGTGACTGACTGTCTTCTGAGTATATCAGAATGTCATCCAGGTAAATGACTACATAACGTCCAATTAAATCAGAAAAAACAACATTGATGAAGTTCTGAAAAACAGCAGGGGCATTAGTGAGACTGAAGGGCATAACCAGGTTTTCAAATAGCCCCTCAGTTGTCAGGAATGCTGTTTTCCATTCGTCCCCCTCCCGGATCCTTATAAGGTTATAAGCTCCTCGTAGATCGAGCTTAGAAAACCATTTGGCCCCCGTGAGTTGATTGCATAGATCGGGAATCAACGGGAGAGGGTACGTGTTCTTAACGGTAATTTTGTTCAGTTCCCGAAAGTCGAGACACGGTCGCAACTCACCATCTTTTTTCTTTACAAAAAAGAACCCCGCTGCCACGGGTGACACCGAGGGCCGAATATGCCCTTTGCGAAGGCTTTCTTTGATGTACTCTTTCATGGCTTGGCGCTCAGGCCCGGACAAATTAAACAAACGAGCCTTGGGTAATTTGGCTCCAGGTAACAAATCAATGGCGCAATCATAGAGTCTATGTGGTGGGAGTGCCTCAGTCTCACTTTCGGAAAATACGTCTTCAAAGTCTTTCAGGTACTCCGGAATACCCTCCAGACTGACAGACGACACAGATACAGATTTTATCGGTTTGACAAGAGAAACGGAGTTACAACAAAGACCATTATTATTACATCCCCATCGGGTGATCTCCCCTTTTGCCCAATCAATGAGAGGATTGTGGCGTTGCAGCCAGGGCATCCCCAATACCAGTCCTGCAGGCAGATTATTCAGAATAAAGCAACTTAATTTTTCCACGTGCGTGGAACCCACTTTCATAGAAAAAACTTCAGACATAAAACAAATTCCATCCCGGGCAAGAGGGGATGAATCCACAGCCACAATTTTAACAGGATCTTTCAACCTGACTGTCCCTATCTTATTAAGAGTCACAAATTGGGCATCAATCAGATTAATGGAGGAACCACAGTCAACAAAGGCGGTGGTCATAACAGGACCGCCAGCAAGTTCCAATTCAACCTGGAGCACCATTTTAGCAAGCGAAAAAAAATGTACCTGGGAGTCTGGGCAACCTCCACGATTGTTGCCCAGACTCAGTAGTTTTCCTGATGATTTCACAGAAGAAGGGCAGGAAGGACAGTCCCTTTTCCAATGTCCAGAGGCTCCACAATAAAAGCATAGACGGTTGTCTTTACGGTGTCTTCTCTCTCGTTCCTTTCCTGAGACAGCCTCCATCTCCATGGGCTCAGATGCGGGTGCGGTGTAACACAATTTGGAGTACAAAGGAGTCTCTTGTTGCATCATTCCCCTAGCACGGAGTCTCCGGTCCATACGGACCGCCTGCATCATGGCGTCCTCCAGAGTATCGGGAGGAGGATGTAATGCCAGAGCGTCCTGCAGACGGTCAGATAGGCCCCTGCGGAATAACCCCCTCAGGGCGGCATCATTCCAGGATACTTCCGCGGTCCAACGTCTGAACTCTGAGCAGAACCATTCAGCAGAGTTCCTCCCCTGTGTCACACTCATCGCCATATCCTCAGCCAGACGCACTCTATCAGGCTCGTCATAAATGTGCCCCAGAGCCTCAAAGAACAGGTTCACAGACATACGTTCAGGAGCAGAGGAAGAGAGAGAGAAAGCCAATGCTTGCGGAGCCCCCCTTAATAAGGACATTATGATCCCCACCCTCTGCCTTTCATTTCCAGAGGTCCGGGGACGCAATTCAAAGAACAACTTGCATCCCTCCTTAAAAACCCTAAAGAATTTTTTATCTCCAGAAAAATTGTCGGGTAATTTTACAGGGGGGTCGGGGTCCGCAAGAGATACATCAGTGGGGCCCCCCTCCTGGAACCCCAACGGAACAGACCCCATTAGAGCGTCTGCCACATCTCTCTGTACCTGCTGATGCGACTGAACCAGATTTTGCTGCTCCATAGACAGCTTCTGCATAAGCTGGGAGAGCTCATTAACCTGCTCAGTGAGAGCCCGTACCGGATCCATAATGTGCTAACACCCCACCACCAGGGAAAGACTAATGGTCAGCTATAATGTCAAGGACACTGCACTGCACATGCTCACTGAGCCAGTGCACGTGTTCTGAATGTATCAACTGTGCCCCAAGATACCTGTAAGCAGAGCCGCAGCAGAGAAGACGTGTGTTTCTGTGTAACAGGACCTTCCGCAGCATGTGACAGCCAAGGGGCGGAGCTGGCCACACGTCTCTCAGAGGCAGCAGTAATGAATGATGTGTACTGCAGACTAACAGGACCTGTAGCACATGACTGCTGGGGGCGTGGCCTAAGCTCCAGAGATCTAGGAACTGCAGGAAAACTCCTAGCAGGGTAACGACGAGATAAAGTTACCAAGGGGCAAAGACAGAGACGAAAACCAGGACAGGCCGAGATCAGAGCACAAGATAGCACGACAGTACCAAAGGGTAAGACAGAACGGATAGTCAGGACGTAGCAATAGATCAGTAAACCAGAGCGGGCAATAGACAGTACAATAGGGACAAAACGGTAACAGAGTATCGATAGCCAAGCCAGGAGGTCAGAACCGGAGAAGACAATATAAGCAAAACGTGAGACAGAGAGCAGAGTGAGCAAACAGACCGGGTCATACACAGGAATCAAACAAGCAGAGCAGTATACACGCAAACCAGGGGGGTCAAATACACAGTCACAATGAAAGTATAGCTGACCGAGAATCTCCCTCAGGACTGGGTATAAATACCCTCCCAGATCCAAAGGGAGGCCAGCAAAAGTTAACCCTGAGTGGACAGGACATTAACCATGTCCTATACCATGACAGAACCTAGAATATAAGACATATTTTCAGTTGTTTCACACTTTTTTGTAAAGTGTAATGTATAATTCCACATGTGTTAATTCGTTGTTTTAATGCCTTCAGTGTGATTCTACAATTTTCATAGTCATGAAAATACAGAAGAATCTTTGAATGAGAAGGTGTGTCCAAACTTTTGGTCTGTATTGTAGGTTCAAGCACACTTTCCATTTCCTATTGGTTTTTTAATGCTGATTGATTAAAGGAGTTGTTAGGGTTCTTTCACAATACTAGCTGTGTTTCCTTTCTCTGTTCAGTGAGTCTCTGATCAATTCGGTGTCACTGGCGCTGCCTAGGGGGCGCTATCAGGGGAGTGAATAAATGTAGGGAGTGCAGAAACAAGGCACGCCGAGCTCAAGGACCTTAAACTAATGCAGTGCAGGACCTGGCACTGAGCAGTCACGTGACCAGAGGGGGGCGGAGAAAATGCTCGTGAATGTAGGAAAGACAGTGAACATACAGGGCACAATCAGAAAATATAGTCAAAGAGAGAAGAGGGTCAAAGCCAGGAGGGAGAGAAGTACCTAAGGATAAGACAAAGAGTAAACAGGGACAAGCCACGGGGTCTGATTATCAAGAGAGACAGAACAGTACAAAGCAGAATGCAAATGCTGAAGTCAGGGAACAGAACCGACTCATACACAGCAAGACACACAAGCACAGAGGCCCAACATTTACGGATGAGTAAACCTGGGTCAGCAATCACAAGACGAGTATACGGAAATATCACCGACACACAATCCAGGAACTGCCAACATTAAATAGCCGCCCCAGAACCAAAGAGAGGCGGACTAAAATTAACCCTGACCTGACAAGGATGGAGGCGGCACCATCCTGTCCAGAGTCATGACATCTAAATCATCAGGCATCTCGACTAGAGTTGAGCAAAACAGGTCGGTCAGATTCATAAGTCGCCAACTTTCGCCAAAGTCGGGTTTTCGAGCGAAACCCGACCATAGCGTGAAGTCGGCCATGCAGTCATCGACCCGAGCACCAAAGTCGGTTTTCCCATAATGCTTGCAGGCGCCTTTTTTCAGCCAATGAACAAGGACATACACTGTGGGCAATGAGGTGACATGGGCAGCGTCCACCACCATCTTAGAGAAGGGCATTGCAGTGATTGGCTTGCTTTGGGGGGCGTCATAGTGTCTATTAAAGCCCTGAACGCCAACCGCCATTTTACTTCTGCCGATCTTAACAGTAGGGAGAGGTTGCTGACGCTGTTTATCAGTAGGGAGAGAGTTAGGGCTGGAAACCGAAATTCTTATGTGCTTGTGCTGATAGCAATTGTGCTGTACAGTTAGTGTGCAGTGACAGGGGAGGCTTTTCTTGTGTGCAGCAGCGCTGGTTATTAGGCTGCCAGCCTGTGACAGGGGAGGATTTTCTTGTGTGCAGCAGCGCTGGTTATTAGGCTGCCTGCTAGCTGTATTGCTGTGTGTACACTGCTGTGCAGACTGCTTTTTACACAGCACTAATACTTTTATTCTTTTTTTCTGCACAGTTTCCGAGCGTTCATTTTTTCCCATACCGTATAGAGCTGTACACTCCTCACACACTAGCATGTACAGGCTGGTATCACGGACAAATACATGCTGACTATCTGTGTGTGACTCCGGAAATATATATAAAAGGAGATATAAATTTTCCCCTACACTATATACACCTGGTATCTTCTGATACAGTACCTTTTTTCTGCTTTTTGTATTCTGGTCAAATCCATACTGAGTGAGCGTCTGTGTCTGATTCTGGAAATATATACAGAGATTTACAATTACCCCTACACTGTATACAGCTGTACGCTTATGATACAGTATCCTTTTTATGCTTTTTATATTCTGGTCTAATCCATACTGAGCCTGTGAGCGTCTGTGTGTGACTACGGAAATATATACGGAGATTGAAATTTTCCCCTATACTATATACACCTGGTATCTTCTGATACAGTACCCTTTTTATGCTTTTTATATTCTGTTCTAATCCATGCTGAGCGTCTGTGTGTGACTACGGAAATATATACGGAGATTGAAATTTTCCCCTATACTATATATGCCTGGTATCTACTGATACAGTACCCTTTTTCTGCTTTTTATATTCTGGTCTAATCCATACTGAGCCTGAGAGCGTCTGTGTGTGACTCCGGAAATCAGGCCGGCGTTAGCACCCGGCGCACCCGGGTAAGTGCCGGGGGCCTGAGCAGGCGGGGGGCCACTCACAATTGGGGACATCAGCATGCTATGGAGGCCCGGTGTTAGGGTTCAAGTTCCCGCTGCTGCACAAGGGGAGTCTCGAACCAGTCCCGCTGCGGTCCCCCATCCATCTCCGGCCGCAGTGGAGCCTGCTCAGCAGAGACGTCGGTCCCAGCGTCTGGCCCATTCCAATACTGTGCAGAGACTTGCTGCTGCACCTCCTGGATCTTCTATTATAACCAGTGCTGGAGCAGATGTCTTTGGGACGAAGTCCTGCGTTTCCCCTTCTGAGCATGCCCAGGGTAAGATCTCTCATTGGAGATCAGGGGTCACATATTCAGGTACTGCAGCAACTCCTATTGGTCCGCCAGGAAGGTCCTGAAACTACATGTGTTTTGGAACAGTTTCTCATTTGTCCTTTTCTGGCAGGTCCTGTAGCTGTTACTATAAAAGGGTGGCATGGCTGGGCCGCCATGCGCTAGTATCAATTGCATTATGTGCTTTGCGCCAGTGTGATCATATACGCATGTGGTTAGGGCTCGGCTGAAATAAGCCCCTAGAATACCGGCACCTCCAGTGAGGAGATTTTTGTGCACGTGGTCAGGGCTTGGCTGAAATAAGCCCCTAGAATACCGGCTTCTCCGGTGAGGAGATTGCTTGATTGCGTTGCTGTCTGCTTGATCATGGACTGCTATCCGCACAGCAGTTATCTGTGTATCCCTGTGGGGTTAACAGGACACAGTCTTTTTCTCAGCGGCTCTGTGACGCAACAGGGTTCGCTTTATAACGCTGGTTCAGCGCCCTAGTGTTTTACTTTGCGGCTCACTGAAGCTAAGTGAGTTCGCACTTATCGCCATATAGCACTGTGGCATTCCCGTTAGCGGCTCTGGGGATTAACAGAGTTCGCACTAACTGCCACAGCGCACTACGGTGTTTATTTTAACGACTCTGCGGAATAACAGAGTTCGCTACTTTCGCCATCTTACTAGCAGCGGGCTTCGCCTGCACGGTGGACCCCGGGCTGCGAACGCACCTCTCTACTATATCTATTAGGTGCGTTCTGCAGACCCTAACACCCGGTGCCTCAAGCAGAGCAGCGGCCAGTGAGGAGAGGTGAGTATTTCATTTTTAATTTTTTTTTATGTTTGGCGCAATATATGGAGACCATCATATGGGGCCCATCATACACTGGAGTATCATATATGGGGCCCATCATACACTGGAGCATCATATTTGGAGCATTACATGGGGCGTATCATACACTGGCGCATCATATATGGGGCCCAATATATATGGAGCAATATATGGGGCCCATAATATACTGGAGCATCATATATATGCTATCAAACAGCAAGTGGTAAGCGTCAGCAGGCTGTTTTAAAGATGATGTCTTTGGGCGACAACAGACACACCGCGGAGGTACTGGCCGACTACTTGCAGCGAGAAACTGAGTCATGGCTGGGCAGTCTACATCTTGAGCCAGGCAAGGTAGTCAGTGACAATGGCCATAATTTTGTGGTGGCCATAGCTCTGGCAAAACTCAGACACATACCTTGCCTGGCTCACACCTTGAACCTGGTGGTGCAGTGCTTCATGTTGTGAATGGACTTGAAATGAGTTCTGAGCAGAGGCTCCCTCTGGTGGTTACAAGCGGTACTGGACTGTCCAGTGAAGATTGTGAGGAGTGGGAATCAGGTGTTACTGACTGGTCTTATTTAAGGGAGTCGCCTTCCCATCAGGGTTGCCGGTGATCAATTGTTCTGGTCTCACTCCATGATTCCTGTTTCCCTTGTAGCCTGCTGTGTCGTGTCTGCATCTCCTGCTAACAGATAAGACATTTTTTCTTTTTGTTTTTGTGCTTTATTTTTGCATTTTGTCCTGCACTTCTGTGGGGGCCTTCAGGGTCCCCTCCGGGGGCTGTTGCCCTCTCAGTTTAGTTCAGCCACTGATGTTTGTACCTTTGCTTTTTCCAGTTTCTTCAGTGGCTGCTGTTTTGATTTTGTTACACCAGAGAACTAATTTAGGTGGTAGAGGTCGTGTGATCTCAGGTGTTTTTGAAATTAGTAGAGTTGGTGCTTTGCAGGGTTTTTTGGGATTGCAGTAAGTACCCTTCCTATCCTTTTCTATTTAGTTAGTTTGGGCCCCAACATTTGCTCATACTATTTTCTGTCTGTGTCAGTATTTCTTCTTGTCTAACAGCCATTACATGTTTGGGGGCTTTCTATGTTCTTTGGGGATCTGCTCCGGGGCAGATAGCTTTCCTATTTCTATCTTTAGTTGTAGTTAGTTTCTCAGGCTGTGACGAGGCGTCTAGGACCAACGTAGGAACGCTCCACGGCTGCCTCTAGTTGTGGTGGTTAGTCAGGGTACTGCAATCTCATAGATTCCAACTGCTCTGGTGTATTGCCTTTTTAACCTACACTCCTCAGTTACCGAAACATAACAGTATCACCGGCCTAAAATTTAAAGTTGTATGGTACTCACAGAAGGGAAAAATATTGTGAAAGAAAAAACGGTTGTCAGTGTTGTCAGAGATATTTTTCTGTTTGTTGCATTTTTTTTTTTTTCCCTCTGTATCTCTGGGTGCTGGGGAGGATTTTTTTTCTCTCAATGGAGTTTGCACAGTTGTCTGGCCGTGTGGATCAGCTTGCCACTGAGGTTCGGAGTACTGGGTTGCCTGTTGTGGAACCTAGGATTCCCATGCCAGATTTGTTTTTGGGGGATCAAGCTAAGTTTCAGAATTTCAAAAATAATTGTAAATTGTTTTTTGCCTTAAAATCTAAGTCCTCAGGGAACGCAGCGCAGCAGGTTCAAATTGTCATCTCTCTCCTGCGCGGCAATCCTCAGGATTGGGCTTTTTCCCTGACACCTGGGGATCCTGTTTTGAGTGATGTTGATGCATTTTTTCAGGCTTTGGGGTTATTGTACGATGAGCCTAATGTCACTGATCAAGCTGAAAAAGCCTTGTTGGCATTAAATCAGGGGCTTGATGACGCTGAGTTATACTATCAGAGATTCCGTAGGTGGGCAGTCCTGACCAAGTGGAATGACGACGCTTTGGCGGCCCTTTTTCGGAAGGGTCTGTCAGATAATGTAAAGGATGTTATGGTGGGATTCCCTGTCCCCTCTGGTCTCAATGATTCTATGTCATTAGCGATTCAAATTGACAGACGTTTGCGTGAGCAGAGAAGTATGCGTGGAATAGTGTTGCCTTGTGAACCTGCTTCTGAATCCATGCAGTGTGATAGAGTGGTGTCTGGGGCACAGCGTCATGAGTTTCGAAAGCGCAATGGGTTATGTTTCTACTGTGGTAATGCCTCTCATGCTATTTCAGTCTGCCCTAAGCGGGGAAGACGTTTTGCACGCTCAGTTGTCTTGGGTAGTGTTCAGACTAAGTTTTTATTAACTGTCACTCTGATATGCTCTCTGTACTCATTTTCTGCTCAGGCTTTCGTTGATTCTGGAGCAGCTATTAACCTGATGGATTATGATTTTGCTAAGCGTTGTGGGTTTCCCTTGATACCCCTACAGAAGTCTATTCCCCTACTGGGGATCGATTCTACCCCTTTGGCTGAGAATAAACCTCAGTTCTCTACTCAGGTGATAATGAGGGTTGAACCTGATCATCAGGAGTGCTGCAAATTTTTGGTTCTGTATAATCTGCATGATATTATCGTACTGGGTTTCCCTTGGCTGCAGTCTCATAATCCTGTTTTGGATTGGAAAACTGTGTCTGT
The DNA here is from genome assembly GCA_033576555.1 of Oophaga sylvatica. Classification (NCBI taxonomy): domain Eukaryota; kingdom Metazoa; phylum Chordata; class Amphibia; order Anura; family Dendrobatidae; genus Oophaga; species Oophaga sylvatica. The sequence goes on from JARQOD010003623.1 coordinate 60,292, forward strand.
AACCAGTTGGGGCTGCCAATGTGTTAATACCAACACTCCTGTTTTTTCTGCCTCCTCCCCCCAGGCTCAGGATGTTCCTGACTTTTTGATTGATTTTTCTGATGTGTTTAGCGAAAGTAAATCTGCATCCTTGCCTCCCCATAGGAGCTATGACTGCACTATTGAATTAGTGCCTGGTAGTAAATTCCCTAAAGGTCGCCTTTTTAACTTGTCTGTACCTGAACATGACGCTATGCGGTCTTATATCAAGGAGTCATTGGAGAAGGGTCATATCAGACCATCCTCTTCACCCTTAGGTGCCGGTTTTTTCTTTGTGGCCAAAAAGGATGGTTCATTAAGGCCGTGTATTGATTATCGTCTTTTGAACAATATTACTGTGAAATATCAATATCCGTTACCCTTGATTTCTGACCTGTTTTCCAGGGTGAAAAATGCTACTTGGTTTACCAAGCTTGACCTCAGGGGGGCATATAACCTTATTCGCATTAAGCACGGGGATGAATGGAAGACGGCATTTAATACCCCTGAGGGGCATTTCGAGTACCTTGTGATGCCCTTTGGGCTCACTAATGCTCCTTCTGTCTTCCAGTCCTTCATGAATGACATTTTCAGGGGATTTTGTGGATACATTTCTGATTGTTTATTTGGATGATATCTTGATTTTTTTTCAATGACTGGGACTCTCATGTGAAACATGTTCGAACTGTATTCCAGATTTTGAGAGAGAATGCTCTGTATGTGAAGGGATCAAAGTGTCTTTTTGGCGTACAGAGGATCTCATTTTTGGGATTCATTATGTCCCCATCCGTTATTGAAATGGACCCGGTCAAGGTTCAGGCCATCTGTGATTGGGTCCAACCTACTTCATTAAAGGCTCTTCAAAGATTTTTGGGTTTTGCCAATTTTTATCGTAAATTTATTGGTAATTTCTCGGTTATTGTTAAACCTTTAACTGATTTGACCAAAAAGGGTTCTGATGTGGTGAATTGAGGCAGTCCTGAGGCAGTCTCTGCATTTCAGGAACTTAAGCAGAGATTCACTTCTGCTCCTGAACTACGGCAGCCTGATGTTTCTCTACCATTTCAGGTGGAGCAAAAAACAACAGAAGTACAGTACAATATGGTGTGACGATATATAAACTAAAATCCACCAATGTGTAAAATAAATCAACATATATACACCACTAATTGAATCTGCACCCCTAAGTGCGAATGGATAACCATCCAATGAATGTAATAAAAACCCAAGTGCAAAAGAAGAGGAAGGGGGGAAAAAGGACCACCAAGGCAGGTTTAGACAAAACACATATATTTATTGGAATAATATAAGCAAATGCACAAACATATGATAAAATAAAAATGATGTTTAACAGAAAGCAAGAAATTCCACCCTATAATGCCCAATAATAAGGATATATATCCATATAAAGGAATCGGTATGTGATATGAAAGTGCAGGTAGAAACTCTACAAAAATAAATGTGATAGTCAAAAGTACAAAAAAATAAATTTATATTTTATAATGCTAATAAATAACACAAAACCTAATTTTGTACTTAAAATACCAAAAAAGTTGCTAGTAAACATAGTGCACAATGAATAAATCTACGTTGTGAGCTGTCAATAGCAGTGAAATGAATCCCCGGGAATAAAATTAAAACCAAGCAAAAGGAGAAAAAACCTGTGCTCACAAACGTGCCCAAATATAAACAAGTGCTACCAGTAACTAAAAACACGATACCCGAAACAATACAGAGGGCAATAAGGGTGGATATGTCGCTTCCTGGAACGCGCCCGACGCGCGTTTCGGAAATAATTCCTTCGTCAGGGGGATGGAATATGTTAAAATCACGGCTATAAATAGTCAGATTAATTTGTTAGGGGTCCCCGCGGGGGCGCATTGTAAGCGGGGTTCTCATAGCCCATGTAATACGTCATTCCCGGGCGACGATTTACACTACATTTATATCCGGTCACATGGGGCTCACCGAAAGGCCAGTATAGGCATGTGCGTCAAACGAGTTACCTAGCAAACCAGAGACATATCGTGTGACTTACAACGCCAGTGCGTCTGCAAACACATTATGTGAGGTGATACCAAACAATTAACTTGCGCATAGTATGCAAAATCGAATGTCAGTGCGTCCGCGTCACATCATCATGTGAGGCTGGTACCAAACAAATTAAAATCTGCGCAAAGTATGCATAAATCGAATGTCAGTTGCGTCGCGTCACATCCAATCATGTGAGGTGGTACCCAAAAAATTACTCTGCGCTAGGTACGTATAAATCAAATGTTTTCAGGCAACTACCGTAGGACCGGGTATATGGTCGTCTATTACAGTAACTATGTGATAAATCACCATATTCTTAGTAGATACAACTACTTCTGATAATCCTATATATGGTCTCCTATGTTTACGAGATGACCAGGTAACACTATTATAACCCATAATATGGAGTAAAATTGTGTAAACAAAACATACATCACAATATGACTAGAATATATTGTTGACAATATAAAAGATTATTTTGATAATGGCGCTCTTATTTTATCCCAAACCCCACTCCTT
>JARQOD010003624.1:0-44460 GCA_033576555.1 Oophaga sylvatica
ATCTAGCACTGCTGATCACACTGACTGGTACTGAGGGCACAGTGGCTGGTGCTGTGGGCACAGTGGCTGGTACTGAGGAAAAGAAAGAAACAGAGAAAAAAGAAAACAGAGAGAGAAAGAAAGGAGAGAGAAAGAAAGAAAACAGCGAAGGAAAGAACAGAGAGAGAAAGGAAGAAAAAAGAAAGATTAGAGAGAGAAAGAAAGAACAGAGAGAGAAAGAAAGAACAGAAAGAGAAAAAAACAGATATTAAGAAAGAAACAGAGAGAGAGGGAAAGACCAGAGAGAGAGCGAGAGAAATATTAGAGAGGAAAAAAAAGAACAGAGAGAGGAAGAAAGAAAGAACAAAGAGAGAAAGAAAGAACAGAGAGAGCGAAAGAAAGGGGGGAATGAAAGAACAGAGAGTGAAAGAAAGAACAGAGAGTGAAAGAAAGAACAGAGAGAGAAAGAAAGAACAGAGAAAGAAAGAGGGGAAAGAAAGAACAGAGAGAGAAAGAAAACAGAGAGAAAGAAAGAAAGAAAGAAAGGAAAGAACAGAGAAAGAAAGAAAACAGAGAGAAAGAAAGATTAGAGAGACAAAGAAAGGACAGAGAGAGAGAAGAAAAAAAGAAAAATTAGAGAGGGAAAGAAAGAACAGAGAGAAAGAAACAGATATTAAGAAAGAAAGAACACAGAAAGAAAGAAACAGAGAAAAAGATTAGAGAGGGAAAGAAAGAACAGAGAGAGACACAAAGAAATATTAGAGAGGGAAAGAAAGAACAGAGAGAAGAAAGAAAGAGGGGAAAGAAAGTAATAACAGAGAGAGGGAAAGGAAGAACAGAGAGAGAGAAACAGATATTAAGAAAGAAAGAAACAGAGAAAGAAAGATTAGAGAGGGAAAGAAAGAACAGAGAAAGAAAGAAATATTAGAGAGGGAAAGAAAGAACAGAGAGAGGAAGAAAGAAAGGAGAAAGAAAGAACAGAGGCAGAGAGAACGAAAGAACACAGAGAGAAAGAAAACAGAGAGAAAGAGGGGAAAGAAAGAACAGAGAGAGAAAGAAAGAACAGAGAGAGAAAATTAGAGAGAAAGAAAGAACAGAGAGAAAGAGAAAGGAAGAACAGAGAGAGAAAGGGGAAAGAAAGAACAGAGAGAGAGAGAAAAAAAGAAAGGAAGAACAGAGAGAATGAAAAAGGGGAAAGAAAGAACAGAGAGAGGAAAAGAAAGAACTGAGAGAGAAAAAAGAAAGAAAAAGAAAGGAGAACAGAGAGAATGAAAGAGGGGAAAGAAAGAGGGAAAAGAAAGAGCAGAGAGAGAGGGAAAGAAAGAACAGAGCAAGAAAGAAGGAAAGAACAGAGAGAGAAAGAAAAAAGAAAGATTAGAGAGGGAAAGAAAGAACAGAGAGAGAAAAAAACAGAAAGCAAGAAACAGAAAGAGAAAGAAAGAACAGAAAAAAAATAAAGAGAAAGAAAGAACAGAGAGAGAGAAAGAAACAGAGAGAGAAAGAAATAGATTCTATAAAGATACTATAGCAGCCCGGCTCCCATTGTAGTGCCTACCTGAGCCTCTCAATGCAGGACATATCATGATCCGCTCACATGGCCGACATCCCCGATTCCAAGGCGATCCCGCTGTCCGCGCTGTCGGAGAAAGACACGGTGATGGATCTGAAGCATTCCCTGAAGTGCCTCCATGGTTCCGTCACAATCTCCTCCCGAAATTACCTCATTTCCGGTCAGCTTCCAGCACATCACTTCTGGGGGAACGTCATGTGCAAATTTTAAAGTGCTCCTCGGGGCTCCGCCATGTACTCCTGTGTCCGCTGGACAAGTAAGCTCCCGGCCGGGACAGCAGGGCAGTCTCTCAAAATCGGGCCAGTCCCGCTGGATCTTGGAAAGTTGGGAGGTATAAATGCTCCCCACCATACACCTTGTACACGCACGGCTCCGCACACCTCATACATACACAGTTCCGCTTTGTATGCCTCGTACACACATCGCTCTGCTCCGTACACCCTTCACACACACGGCTCCACTCAGTACACACATGGCTCTACTCTGTACACACGGCTCAACTCCGTACAGTTCGTACACACAGGGCTGTTTTGTACACCCCGTACACACGTTGCTCCGCTCCGTATACCCGTACACACACGGCTCCATACACTACATACAAACAGGGCTCCATTCTTACACCTCGTACACACACGGCTCCGCTCCATACACCTAGTACACACACGGCTCCACTCCATACACCAAGAACACACGCGGCTCTGCTCCGTACACCTTGTACACACGCGGCTCAGCTCCGCACACCCCATACACAGGCGGCTCCGCTTCGTACACCACATACACACGTGGATCCGCTCTGTACACCTCATACACACGTGGCTCCACTGTGTACACCTCGTACACACACGGCTCTGCTCCGCACACCCTATACACATGCGGCTCTGCTCAGTAACCCTATACACACGCGCTCTGCTCGTAAACCCTATACACACGCAGCTCTGTTCCGTACACCCTATACACACCAGCTCTGCTTCCGTACACCCTATACACACACGGCTCCGCTCCGTACACCATACACACGGCTCCGCTCCGTACACCAAGTACACACATGGCTCCGCTCCGCCCACCCCATACACACGCGGCTCCACTGTGTACACCTCGTACACACATGGCTCTGCTCCGCACACGCCATAAACACGCGGCTCTGCTCCGTACACCCTATACACACGCGGCTCTGCTCCGTACACCCTATACACATGCGGCTTTAGTTCGTACACCCTATACACACGCGGCTCTGCTCCGTACACCCCATACACACACGGCTCCGCTCCGTACCCCAAGTACACACATGGCTCTGCTCCGCCCACCTCATACACACGCGGCTCCACTGTGTACACCTCGTACACACATGGCTCTGCTTCGTACACCAAGTACACACATGTCTCCGCTCCGTACACCTCATACACACGCGGGTGCACTGTGTACACCTCGTACACACATGGCTCTGCTCCGCACACGCCATAAACACGAGGCTCTGCTCCGAACACCCTATACACACGCGGCTCTGCTCCGCACACCCTATACACACGCGGCTCTGCTCGGTACACCCTATACACAGGCGGCTCTGCTCCATACACCCCATACACACACGGCTCCGCTCTGTACACCAAGTACACACATGGCTCCGTTCCACCCAACCCATACACACGCGGCTCCACTGTATAAACCTCGTACACACATGGCTCTGCTCTGTACACCAAGTACACCTCGTACACACATGGCTCTGCTCCGTACACCAAGTACACACATGGCTCTGCTCCGTACACCCCATACACACGCAGCTCCACTGTGTACACCTCGTACACGCATGGCTCTGCTCCGCACATGCCATAAACACGCGGCTCTGCTCCGAACACCCTATACACACGCGGCTCTGCTCGGTACACCCTATACACAGGCGGCTCTGCTCCATACACCCTATACACACGCGGCTCTGCTCCGTACACTCTATACACACACGGCTCCGCTCCATACACCCCATACATACACGGCTCCGCTCTGTACACCAATTACACAAATGGCTCCGCTCCACCCAACCCATACACACGCGGCTCCACTGTGTACACCTCGTACACACATGGCTCTGCTCCGTACACCAAGTACACCTCGTACACACATGGCTCTGCTCTGTACACCAAGTACACCTCGTACACACATGGCTCTGCTCCGTACACCAAGTACACACATGGCTCTGCTCCGTACACCCCATACACACGCAGCTCCACTGTGTACACCTCGTACACGCATGGCTCTGCTCCGCACACGCCATAAACACGCGGCTCTGCTCCGAACACCCTATACACACGCGGCTCTGCTCGGTGCACCCTATACACAGGCGGCTCTGCTCCATACACCCTATACACACGCGGCTCTGCTCCGTACACTCAATACACACACGGCTCCGCTCCATACACCCCATACACACACGGCTCCGCTCTGTACACCAAGTACACACATGGCTCCGCTCCACCCAACCCATACACACGCGGCTCCACTGTGTACACCTCGTACACACATGGCTCTGCTCCGTACACCAAGTACACCTCGTACACACATGGCTCTGCTCCGCACACGCCATTAACACGCGGCTCTGCTCCGTACACCCTATACACACGCGGCTCTGCTCCATACACCCTATACACACGCGGCTTCGCTCTGTACACCACATACACACACGGCTCCGCTCCGTACACCAAGTACACGCATGGCTCCACTCCGCCCACCCCATACACATGCGGCTCCGCTCCGTACACCCCATACACATGTGGCTCTGCTCCGTACACCTCGTACACACATGGCTCCGCTCCGTACACTCCATGCACACGTGGCTCTGCTCCGTACACCTCATACACAAACCCCTCCTGACCCCACACAGAAACTTCCCCTCATCCAGCACCATGACAACCAGCACCCCAAAGTCCTGTATACAGAGGCCCCTGATCATGTGACCCCTGACTCCTCCCCTCCTGTGACACAAGGTCCTGTGCGCACAGAACAGCCTAGCGACGTCATTGCTGGGATTTATAGGATGATGTGGAAATGGCTAGCGCAGTGCTCTCAGCTGGATGAGGGGAGTTTGCGTCTAGTCTAGGAGTTGTGCCCAGCCGCCGATGCGCCTGACATCTGAACACAGCATGGCCGGTTCAGTTGTAGCACTATTGACATGCAGGGTAGGGACTAATGAAGGAGGCAGGGGCTGGGGGAGGGGCCCACTGGAGATTTGTCCGGTGTCCCGGTGCCTCAGTCCGACCCTGATCAAATATATCCAAGCCTATTATAGAAATGTAGAAAGAATACATGAAGTTTTAAATTAACATTTGCTTTTATTAATATATATAATAATATACTACCAAGGTCATAACAATTGCGAGTCGTAGGGTGTATGACTGGACTTGTGGGTGTCGGGGGACTTTTTCGGCTATGTGGATGACGCTGGAAATGTAATCGACATTAATCAAAGCCACGGCTTTTGGGGCAAGGAGGAGGCACAGATGCCGAGGAAATGACCCCCATCGCACCAGGCCAAAAACTTTTACATACAGCACAGGGAAAATAAAAAGGTGGAGGGGAAGTTAGGAGATGATGGAAAAATTTATGTAATACAGTACAGGCGTTTAGAAAGGTGGTGGCATTGGTTCACACGCTAAAAAACTGGTGACAGGATCCCTTTAATGGTAGAAATAGGTCTCGTTGTTGATGGTATTCTCCTCCAGTGGCTAATATGTGTGAAGATCACGTTCATCACATTTGTCACATTCATTTCCATCTTCTGCGATATTCTCTTTGTCTAATTGTTCTTCTTGAGGTATCTGCTGGCAACAAATTAGACAATTATGAAAAAGATTATTTTTATTGAATTATTGTATATCTTAATACATGTCTATCTTGTACAATGTTAATATTCCTATGAAAGGACAGGTTCTCACTAACTTTAAATAACTGAAAGGCCTTTTTTAGATTCATCAAAATGGCAAGAGCAGTTCAACTGCAGAGCCAATCTTCAAATGGAGAAAGCACGACTTTATAGTATAGAGTCCTAAAAGCTGAATTACACCCACAGATCAGAGAACGGTTTTGTTAAAGGATCACACACTCCTAATCCCAGTAGCAAACACAAACAGAAGAGGGCCCCTGTGCTAGAACAATATAGGGGCCCTTTATAGTCCAATAGCCCATTATAATACACAATTCCACTTGCTTTGGAAGTGGTAGTGGCCCCCTTACCCCTTGGGACCCTGTGTGGCTGCACAGGCTGCATCAATGGTATATCCGTTCCTGGATTACCACACAGAAAATTCAGCTCTCAACCAAAAACAAAAGATTTACTCTCTTCTCCTGTGCCAATCACAGAGAGCAGCGACAGAAAGAGGAAGCCTCATGTGTCCACCTATCGGAGGGATAAAGTGAAGCTTCATGTTAGCATATAAGTAGTGCAGAATCTGGCATATGTACCTGATTGTATAAGCTCCTCCTTGTAATTATTGGCATGTCTGCTCCTCTGATGGTATAGGCATATTGTCTTCGTAGATAATGGTGGATTACTACTTCTCAGGATGGTAAGGGCAGAAAGCTTCCTCCTCAAGATCGAATAGAGGTCACTTTTCTCCACCAAATTAAGTTGAATTACTCCATGTCTACATTGTAAGGTTCCACTGACTCTAGATGGCTGCGGCTTCTTCCTTCTAAAGATAAGATGGTGATGCTACTCAAGGTGGTTACGGTGCCTCCTTTGCCTTCAGATGATTGGGTGCACTTTTAGAAAGTAAGTTTGCTTCCTCTGATTCTGGATGGTAAAGGGGCCTCCTCCTCCAGACTCAATATTATGAGAGTCTTTTCCTCCAATTCCAGACAATGAAGGGGCCTCCTCCTTCCGCTGTGAGACAAATGATCCTCCATTTGATAATGGCACCTAATTTGTCTAAAGGTTTTCTGGCGCCACCTACAGACTACGCATGTTATGGGAGTCTTCTCCACTGCTGATGGTACTGTATGACCTAAATAGGAGGTATACCAATATGTTAGCAAACTATTACTACAACTTTTTAGAATTGTAAGTAAATCATAATTTACAAACTCCAATTCAAAAGAAAATAGGAAAGCGTGAACCCCAGCGTCCCTTAATTACTATCATGGAATATACAGGTCATGCTTGTTGTTATGAGCTGCTTTATTTAGAGTGTGAAAATGGTTTATCACTTGGACTGACCAACACTAATACGAGAGAAAGGTTTTTCATTCAGCCTCAGGAGCAGAACGGCCTCTTGTGTTCTGATATGGATTCTGGGTACTTACTCTTAAATGATGGTTTATGTTCATCCTGATTCTAGTTCCATCCTTGCAGCATTTATTCCCAGCTGATCTCTCCGGCAGTAGCAGAGTATTCACTGTGTCACCAGTAGATCTGCGGGAATTATCTATATTATTTATAACATTTATGCCTAATAGAAGTTGAGATAAAAAACTCTATAGCCCTGATTCATCATGGCTGGTGTTTTATTATTACTTAATATGGCAAAGGTTGTTCTGCTTCATAGCAAATCTTCAAATGGAGAGAGAACCAACTTTATATTGTAGAGTCCTAAATACTAAACTATATCCTGTTCGCCCTTTATGGTTAACGGTAGGAAAAGAGAGAATGTGACCCCACAGAGTACTGGGTTGTTAAAGAGGTGTTCTCAAGTTCTTAAATTGCTTTAATTATTTAGACAGTATGAAAATAAGCAAGTTTGACTTGCTTTTTCTAACTCCTGTCATTGTCTGTTATGAGAGCTTTTATCATTTATAATGTACAGCTCATTTCCATAGATCCCGGCCTCTAGTGCCTCGCTGGGAGTCCACAGTAGTTATATTACAAAAGAGGGTTAACTCTTAACATACCAGTCCGCTCTCTCCAGTTCATTGATTTCTATACAGCAGTTACTATCTCATTTCTCTCCCCTTCTCTCCTCTCCCTCTCATCTTCTGAAGAGATTCAGCCCAACATATATTAGAGAAGTTGTTCTAATCTTGGTTATCTGCTCCTTTTATCTGAATCTGTGTGCTTTTTAAAATGCACTTACTACCTCTCAGTGTAAGTATAGTGATAACAATGTAGAATCAGAAGAAACCACTGGTAGCTGAATGTGTTGTAGCAGAACTTGTGATGGGTTTATAGTTCTACTAATAGTACAAGCTCTGTCCACCAGAGCTGTCACTCAAGGAGGTGAACTCACCCTACTATAAACCATGAAGTAAGGTTAACTGTATGGAGACTGTATTGCTCTGAACTGCTCAAGAGACAACTTAAGAATACAATTTAAAGTACAAGAGCAGATACTGGTTATCTTATAGAAATTCAGCTGTAAGTAACCAACAGGAATTTAACTCTCTCTTTCTGTACCAAACACAGGGATCAGTGGCAGAAAGAAGCTTCATGTGTCCGTGGGATACATTGAAGATTCATCTCAGCATAGAAGTAGTGCAGAGTCTGCTATATGTACCTGATTGTATAAGCTCCTCCTTGTAATTATAGGCATGTCTGCTCCTTCTGATAGTATAGGCATATTGTCTTCATCGATAAGGTGGATGACTACTTCTCAAGATGATAATGGCACCCATTCTGCCTCAGGGATGCTTCCTCCTCAAAATTCAATACACCCAATTTTTTTCCACCAAGTTAAGGTGAATAACTCTGTCTAGATTGTAAGGCTTCACTGCCTCAAGATTGTTGTGGCCTCTCTCTTCTAAAGATGAGATGGTGACTGGTCCTAAGGGTGGTTATGGTGCCTCCTTTGCCTTTAGATGCTTTGTGGGTACTTCCAGAAACTCTGCTTTCTCTGACTCTTGATGGTAAAGGGGCCTCCTCCTCAGGACTCTCCATTATGGGAGTCTTTTCATCCAACACTTGATGGTGAAGGAAGCTTTTTTTCTTCCACTCTGAGATTAATTACTCCTCTAGATGGTAACGGCACCTCATTTGTCTCAAGATGTATAGGCACCACCTTCTATTCCAGACTCCAGAGAATATGAGTCTTTTTCTCCAATTCATTATGGTAAAGGTGGTAATTACCTTTTGTGAGATAACTGTCTCTTCCAGATGGTAAAGGCGCCTTATTTGTCTCAAGATGTTTGGGCTCCACCTCTTATTCCAGACTCCAAATAATATTAGAGGCTTTTCATCCAATTAATGATAGTAAATTGGGTCATTACCCCTTGTGATATATGTCTCCTCCAGATGGTAAAGGCGCATTGTCTCAAGATGTTCTGGGCGCCACCTCTTATTCCAGTCTCCAAATAATATTAGAAGCTTTTCCTCCATTTCATGATGGTAAAGGGGTCATTACCCCTTGTGATATATCTGTCTCCTCCAGATGTTAAAGGCGCCTTGTCCAAGATGTTCTGAGTGCCACCTCCTATTCCAGACTCTAGATAATGTGAGATTCTTTCCTCCAATTCATGATGGTAAAGGTAGTCATTACCCCTTGTGATATATCTGTCTCCTCCAGATGGTAAAGGTGCCTTAATCGCCTCAAGATGTTCTGAGCGCCACCTCCTATTCCAGACCCTAGATAATATGAGAGTCTTTCCTCTAATTCATGATGGTAAAGGGGGTCATTAACCCCTTTGAGATAAATGTCTCCTCCAGATGATAATGGCGCCTCATTTATCTCATGATGTTCTTGGCGCCACCTCCGCCTACAGACTCCTGATGTTATGGGAGTCTTCTCCTCCACTGATGTTATGACCTAGATTGGAGGCAAAACAATTTTAAAAACTATTACCAAGAGATCTTTTTGAAATTTTAAGTAAATCATTAATAATAAAAGCTCCTTTAAAAAACAGCGCCCTCCAATTAACATCACAGAACATATAAGTCTGATTTGTTGTCTATGAGTATTTTGTATGGAGTATAAAAATGGTTTATTTCTTGGATAGACTGACACCAATAATAGAGTAAGACTTTCCATCCACCCTGAGGAGAAGAACGGTTTGTTGTGTTCTTAAAGGATTTCGGGTACTCACTTTTAGCGATGTTTTCTGCAACTGCAGCCGCAGAACAGAGATCTTAGTCTAAAAAAAAATAAAACATGGGCCCAATTCATCAAAGTTTTTGCAATATTCTAGTGCAACGGGCAGCAGCGCTAAAATTACATGACTGGTGTTTTAGTGTCATTTTCACCCAACTCCGACAAAGTGAGTATAACTGGGGTGGGATTGGGGCATGGCTGCCGCCGCTCGTTATGAATTTCACTGGCGTAAGACTTGTGGCGGGTCACACAAAGAGGTGCACGACACTCGTCCGGCTCACTTTATTCTTGAAGTGGCACACGCCTTTTCATAAATCAGGAGTGTCTGACTCCAGCGCATCTCCTCATCAAGACCGGCATGAACAACGCTGGTCTTATGAACTGGGCGCTATGACTTTCATGAGATCAGACACAACTTCTGGATGGGAAAATAGAATTTATACAGGACAGAAGGCAGTTGTGGATTTACATTACAGCCATTACTGTGCTTGCATTTACCTGGATAGGAATCTGGTGATCCTGCTTTTCTTCCTGAAGAGACAAGACAAGAAATAAACGATTATAATATTCAAAGAAAACATACTGTAGTCCTGTAGGCAGGTCATCATCGCCTGCATCTACATTTAATATTATGTACATTCTGATTCTACATCCATCCGTGCAGCATTCATTCCCAGCACAGATCTTTCTTGCAGTAACATAGCATCCACTGTGTAACCAGCAGATCTGCAGGAATGATTTATATAACATCATTTATGTCATTTGTGTCCAATAGGAGATAACAGAAAAACTCTACGGCCCCGATTTATCAAAGCGCTTTGAGCGCCGGTCTTGATGAAGGCTGCACTGGCGTAAAATGCTCTAAATTCATTAAAATGGACTTGCCTCTTAATGAATTTGGAGCATCTTTTAGCTAGTATGCGCCGCAACAAGAAATAGTACTCAATTAGGGGACTGGAGTACATTTTTTCTCAATTTTTTGGTGTTAGTAATGATGACTACGTCAGCTCTGCTTAACCATACCCCTTCTAGGCTAAGATCTCCCACAGTTCTAAAAGTTAATATAGCTGATCGGACCTGCGGTAAAAAGGCCAAAAGTTGAGCAGTTACAGGCTGCAAAAAAAAATGAACCTAGTAAGAACAGCTGGATGAATTGGGACCACAGTTTTTTGGCAATAAAATATTATATTTACATAGTAAGTGTTTTTCATTATTTTCGATATGACACCGTAATAGAAAGGTAAGAAATGCCGTACAATGCGGTGAAAGTATTGACCCTGATTTATCTTAAGTGTGAACTGGACAACCTGTCTGAACTAATTTTTGTGTTTTAAAATATATTTAAAGTATCTCGCTATTAAGATGTTAGGATGAAAATACATCAAGAAAAATCTCTAACTATAGTGCCTTCTGTCCCATCCACTCACTACTCTTCTCCATGCAGGCTGCATTCACAAAGTTATAGGTTTTGACTCCTCACCTGATCACTGCGGGGTCTTCCTCATCCTCCTCACTGTATAAGAACATAATATAAGCTCATATATGAATAGTAGTAGCCAGTGGAAATATACAGGGATGAGGGAACTATAGAGGCAGATACACAGAAGGTCACAGTGGTTATATATATAGATATATACATATATATATATATATATATATATATATATACAGTGGTGGCCAAAAGTATTGGCACCCCTGCAATTTTGTCACATAATACTCAGTGTCTTCCTGAAAATGATTGCAAACACAAATTATTTGCTATTTTTATCTTCATTTAATTTACTTGCAAGGAAAAAACACAAAAGAGAATGAAGCAAAAATCAAATCCTTGATCATTTCACACAAAACTCCAAAAATGGGCCAGACAAAAGTATTGGCACCCTCAGCCTAATACTTGGTTGCACAACCTTTAGCCAAAATAACTGCGAACAACCGCTTCCAGTAACCATCAATGAGTTTCTTACAATGCTCTGCTGGAATTGTAGACCATTTGTCTTTGGCAAACTGCTCCAGGTCCCTGATATTTGAAGGGTGCCTTCTCCAAACTGCCATTTTGAGATCTCTCCACAGGTGTTCTATGAGATTCAGGTCTGGACTATTGCTGGCCACCTAGAAGTCTCCAGTGCTTTCTCTCAAACCATTTTATAGTGCTTTTGGAAGTGTGTTTTGGGTCATTGTGCTGCTGGAAGACCCATGACCTCTGAGGGAGACCCAGCTTTCTCACACTGGGCCCTACATTATGCTGCAAAATTTGTTGGTAGTTTCAGACTTCATAATGCCATGCACACGGTCAAGCAGTCCAGTGCCAGAGGCAGCAAAGCAACCCCAAAACATTAGGGAACCTCCGCCATGTTTGACTGTAGGGACCGTGTTCTTTTTGCCTCTTTTTTTTCCTGTACACTCAATGTTGATGTTTTTTTCCAAAAAGCTTGACTTTTGTCTCATCTGACCACAGAACATTCTTCCAAAACGTTTTAGGCTTTCTCAGGTAAGTTTTGGCAAACTCCAACCTGGCTTTTTTATGTCTCGGGGTAAGAAGTGGGGTCTTCCTGGGTATCCTACCATACAGTCCCTTTTCATTCAGACGCCGACGGATAGTACGGGTTGACACTGTTGTACCCTCGGACTGCAGGGCAGCTTAACTTGTTTGGATGTTAGTCGAGGTTCTTTATCCACCATCAGCACAATCTTGCGTTGAATCTCTCGTCAATTTTTCTTTTCCTTCCACATCTAGGGAGGTTAGCCACCACAGTGCCATGGGCTTTAAACTTCTTGATGACACTGCGCACGGAAGACACAGGAACATTCAGGTCTTTGGAGATGGACTTGTAGCCTTGAGATTGCTCATGCTTCCTCACAATTTGGTCTCTCAAGTCCTCAGACAGTTCTTTGGTTTTCTTTCTTTTCTCCATGCTCAATGTGGTACACACAAGACAGAGGACAGAGGTTGAGTCAAACTTTAATCCCTGTTAACTGGCTGCAAGTGTCATTTAGTTATTGCCAACACCTGTTAGGTGCCACAGGTAAGTTACAGGTGCTGGTGATTACACGAATTAGAGAAGCATCACATGATTTTTCAAACAGTGCCAATACTTTTGTCCACCCCCTTTTTTAGGTTTGGTGTGGAATTATATCCAATTTGGCTTTAGGTCAATTATTTTTGTGTTTTTTCATTGAAGACAAATTAAATGCAGATAATAATACCAAAGAATTTGTGTTTGCAATCATTTTCAGGAAGAAACTGAGTATTAGCTGACAGAATTCCAGGGGTGCCAATACTTTTGGCCACCAATGTATATATACAGTACAGACCAAAAGTTTGGAAACACCTTCTCATTTAAAGATTTTTCTGTATTTTCATGACTATGAAAATTGTACATTCACACTGAAAGCATCAAAACTATGAATTAACACATATGGAATTATATACTTAACAAAAAAGTGTGAAACAACTGAAAATTATGTCTTATATTCTAGGTTCTTCAAAGTAGCCACCTTTTGCTTTGATTACTGCTTTGCACACTCTTGGAATTCTCTTGCTGAACTTCAAGTGGTAGTCACTGGAAATGGTTTTCACTTCACAGGTGTGCCCTGTCAGGTTTAAAAAGTGGGATTTTTGGCCTTATAAATGGGGTTGGGACCATCAGTTGTGTTGTGCAGAAGTCTAGTGGATACACAGCTGATAGTCCTACTGAATAGACTGTTAGAATTTGTACTATGGCAAGAAAAAAGAAGCTACGTAAAGAAAAACGAGTGGCCATCATTACTTTAAGAAATGAAGGTCAGTCGATCCGAAAAATTGGGAAAACTTGAAAGTGCCCCCAAGTGCAGTTGCAAGAACCATCAAGCGCTACAAAGAACCTGGCTCACATGAGGACCGCCCCAGGAAGGAAGACCAATAGTTCAACAGGACAATGACCCCAAATGCACCTCCAGGCTGTGTAAGGGCTATTTGACCAAGATGGAGAGTGTTGGGGTGCTACGCCAGATGACCTGGCCTCCACAGTCACCAGACCTGAACCGAATCGAGATGGTTTGGGGTGAGCTGGACCGCAGAGTGAAGGCAAAAGGGCCAACAAGTGCTAAGCATCTCTGGGAACTCCTTCAAGACTGTTGGAAGACCATTCCCGGTGACTACCTCTTGAAGCTCATCAAGAGAATGCCAAGAGTGTGCAAAGCAGTCATCAAGCAAAAGGTGGCTACTTTGAAGAACTAGAATATAAGACATATTTTCAGTTGTTTCACACTTTTTGTTAAGTATATAATTCCACATGTGTTAATTAATAATTTTGATGCCTTCAGTGTGAATGTACAATTTTCATAGTCATGAAAATACAGAAAAATCTTTAAATGAGAAGGTGTGTCCAAACTTTTGGTCTGCACTGTATATATATATTATATATATATATATATATATATATATATATATATATCAACCACAGACCAGTACAAAGGAGTGCAGCTCAGCTTTTCTTAATACTCACAAGATAGTCTTCAATTTTGGCCGCCATGTATGAATGGGAAATTTATCATGTCTATAATAAAGAACAAAAAGTAGGTTAGAATTGTTGATACGTTGTCCTGTCTGAATTTCAAAGACTATCTTCATAAAAATCATATAGTAAAACACATGACTATTGCTCTTCTCTTCCCCATGGATTATAATCGCACGTATCGTAAACTATTCCTATATCCTACTGCCAAGAAGGCGTCGCATTGTGAGATAAATACCTGAATGCCCATGGTGTTAGATGCACTCTCATTTTCCATCTAAAACAGAGCCATAATATGGTCACAAGATAGATCTGATCAATCAGACACATCATTCTGAATAATGAATACTCGGACATGTTTATCATATTAACTTGTCTCCAATGGAATCAGCTAAATAATAAATGTCAGTAGGTCAATGCATGACGCGGGTGACACTACACTATACATATGGGCTTCAGAGAAAGAACTAAGAGTCGTCCAGCGGTTGTCTGTTTCTCTTGCAAACATTAAGGCCACTTCACATGTTGAGTATTTGATCAGCATTTTACATCAGTATTTGTAATCCAAAATCAGGTAATAAGTATAATATAGACACGTCACCACTTCTGCATTTTTCACCTCTGGTTTTGTCTTACAAATACTGATGTATAAATATGACTTTGGATCTCTACAAAAAAATATGCCAGTCAATGGCAGTTTATGCATTGAAGCTATGTGCAAATTTATCTGGAAGTGCACTGGGGGCGTGTCAGTGCACTTAGAAGAAGCAGTCTTTGACACAACCCCTGTGCACTTCCATCCTAATTCTAGATTTTTTCATGACTGTCGTATCAAAACTCTACAATAAATCCATCATTTTTATTGAAGGAGGAATGTCTACACTGCCATAGCACTACTTCCATTTGTAAAAAAATGCTGACTGATTCCCTTTAATTCCTTCTGGAAGTGTAGCTTATGTGGTTATCCAGCTTTTTAGACCTTTTTTTAAAAAATCATGCAAATATTGGAAAATTAAATAGAAACTTTGCTCCTTTTTTTCTCCATTAGATCTAGTATTGATGTTCCGGGTAGGGGGTCTTCTTGGTCTTTGTTTATAAGTAGCTGGCACATGACTACTGCATCCAGTGCTTCAGCAGTCTCGTGCCACATTACTGACATCATGGCACACATCACAGAGTGTTGATGTCGGTAGAATGACCGCGACCACTGATTACCTGCAGTGGTCATGTGCCGGCCGCTTATAAACAAAGGCCTGGAGGACCGCTGAAGAATCTTCACTGGATGTATGGGGAATAAAGATGGGAGTATGGTTGCCTTCAGCATCAGTTCTTCTAGATACACTTGCACACAGTTTATGAAGGTCCTCGACAAGGAGGTTGTTCCAAACATCTTGGAGAACTAACCACAGATTTGTGGATGTAAGCTTGCACAAATCCTTCTGTGTCTTCTTGTAATTCTAGGCATATCTGATGTTGAGTTTAGGGTCCTGTGAGGGCCATGTCAACATTTCCAGGACTCCTTCTTTATGCTGAAGATGGCTCTTAATGACATTGGCTGTATGTTTGGGGTCATTTTCCTGCTCCAGATTAAATTTGAGTCAATCAAGTGTCTTCCTGATGGTTTTGCATGATGGATATTTATCTGTCTGTATTAATTAGCATTGAAAACACCAAGAAATGGGCAACATAGAGTACCATACAATTAAGGGTTGGTCAAGGAATTTTAGTGAAGCAGATGAAAGACATTACATGCTTACAACCCTTCAAAATCAGATGATGTCCAGCAGTGAACTCAGCTACACCCATCTAATGTTCAAAGAAGTCTGGCCACAAGTGGTCTGTATGGGAGAATTGCAGCCAAGATACCATACCTTCAACAGGGAAGCAAGACCAAATGACTCCACTATGATGGAAAAAATAAGAAGTGGCGGGCAGAAAAATGGCAGCAGGTGCTCTGGACTGGTGAGATAAATGTGAAATATTTGGCTGTAACAGAAGGCAGTTTGTTTGCCCATGGGCTGGAAAGAGGCACAAAAATGGGTGTCTGCAGGCAAACGTAAAGCATCGAGGAGGTTGTTTGTGACTTTGGGGCTGCGTTTCAACAGAAGACGTTGGTAATTTGGTCAGGACTAATAGAGTCATCAAAAGCAGGCAGATACTTATCCATCATGTAATTTCATCAAGAAGACGTCTGATTGGCTCGAAAAGTAATCTGCTGCAAAAAAAGACTCCAAACATACAGCCAAAGTCATTAATAACTATCTTCAGCATAAAGAGGAACAAGGAGCCCTGGAAGCGAAGCTATGACCCCACTGAGCCCTGATCTCAACATCATCGAGTCTGTCTGGAATTACATGAAGAGACAGAAGGATTTCCAAAAGACTACAGTCACAGATTTGTGGTTATTTAACCAAGATGTTTGGAACAACCTCCCTGCCAAGTTCCTTCAAAAACTGTGTAACGCACCTTGAAAAATTGATGCTGTTTTTAAAGACAAATGGCGGTCACAGCAAATATTCTATTTAGACTTCTCTGTGTTCACTCATTTTGCATTTTGTTAATAGATAAGAATGACGTTTTAACACTTCTATTTTCTAAGCATTCTTACTTTGCAGCATTTTATTTACCCTGCCTAAGACTTTTGCACAGTACTGTGGACATATATACAGTATGCGCAAATTCTGTGTGTGAGCAATAGATTACTTACATCATTCTACATCCATCCGTGCAGCATTCATTCCCAGCACAGATCTTTCCTGCAGTAACATAGCATCCCTGTGTAACCAGCAGATCTGCAGGATTGATTTATATAACATCATTTATGCCATTTGTGTCCAATAGGAGGTAATAGAAAAACTCTACGGCCCCGATTCATCAAAGCGCTTTGAGCGCCCGTCTTGATGAAGGCTGCACTGGCGTAAAATGCTCTAAATTAATTAAAAGGACTTGCCTCTTAATGAATTTGGATTAGCTAGTATGCGCCGCAACAAGAAATAGCACTCAATTAGGGGACTGGAGTACATTTTTTCTCAATTTTTTGGTGTTAGTAATGATGACTACGTCAGCTCTGCTTAACCATACCCCTTCTAGGCTAAGATCTCCCACAGTTCAAAAAGTTAATATAGCTGATCGGACCTGGGGTAAAAAGGCCAAAAGTTGAGCAGTTACAGGCTGCAAAAAAAGATGAACCTGGTAAGAACAGTTGGATGAATTGAGACCACAGTTTTTTGGCAATAAAATATTATATTTACATAGTAAGTGTTTTTCATTATTTTCGATAGGACACCGTAATAGAAAGGTAAGAAATGCCGTACAATGCGTGAAAGTCTTGACCCTGGTGTGAACTGGACAACCTGTCTGGACTAATTTTTGTGTTTTAAAATATATTTAAAGTATCTCGTTATTAAGATGTTAGGATGAAAATACATCAAGAAAAATCTCTAACTATAGTGCCTTCTGTCCCATCCAATCACTACTCTTCTCCATGCAGGCTGCATTCACAAAGTTATAGGTTTTGACTCCTCACCTGATCACGGGGTCTTCCTCATCCTCCTCATCCTCCTCTATCGCGACCTCACTGGATAAGAACATAATATAAGCTCTTTTATGAATAGTAGTAGTAGTGGAAATATACAGAGATGAGGGAACTATAAGGCAGATACACAGCAGGTCACAGTGGTTATATATATATATATATATATATATATATATATATATATATATATATAAGTACAGACCAAAAGTTTGGACACACCTCATTTAAAGATTTTTCTGTATTTTCATGACTATGAAAATTGTAAATTCACACTGAAGGCATCAAAACTATGAATTAACACATGTGGAATTATAACTTAACAAAAAAGTGTGAAACAACTGAAATTATGTCTTATATTCTAGGTTCTTCAAAGTAGCCACCTTTTACTTTGATGACTGCTTTGCACACTCTTGGCATTCTCTTGATGAGCTTCAAGAAGTAGTCACCGGAAATGGTTTTCACTTCACAGGTGTGCCCTGTCAGGTTTAATAAGTGGGATGTCTGGCCTTATAAATGGGGTTGGGACCATCAGTTGTGTTGTGCAGAAGTCTGGTGGATACACAGCTGATAGTCCTACTGAATAGACTGTTAGAATTTGTATTATGGCAAGAAAAAAGCAGCTAAGTAAAGAAAAACGAGTGGCCATCATTACTTTAAGAAATGAAGGTCATTCAGTCCGAAAAATTGGGAAAACTTCGAAAGTGTCCCCAAGTGCATTTGCAAAAACCATCAAGTGCTACATAGAAACTGGCTCACATGAGGACCGCCCCAGGAAAGCAAGACCAAGAGTCACCTCTGCTTCTGAGGATAAGTTTATCCGAGTCACCAGCCTCAGAAATCGCAGTTTACAGCAGCTCAGATTAGAGACCAGGTCAATGCCACACAGAGTTCTACAGCAGACACATCTCTACAAACTGTTAAGAGGAGACTTTGTGCAGCAGCCTTCATGGTAAAATAGCTGTTAGGAAACCACTGCTAAGGACAGGCAACAAGCAGAAGAGACTTGTTTGGGCTAAAGAACACAAGAATGGACATTAGACCAGTGGAAATCTGTGCTTTGGTCTGATGAGTGCAAATTTGAGATCTTTGGTTCCAACCACTGTGTCTTTGTGCGACGCAGAAAAGGTGAACGGATGGACTCTACATGCCTGGTTCCCACCATTTAGCATGGAGGAGGAGGTGTGATGGTGTGGGGGTGATTTGCTGGTGACACTGTTGGGGATTTATTCAAAATTGAAGGCATACTGAACCAGCATGGCTACCACAGCACCTTCAGCGCATACTATTCCATCCGGTTTGCGTTTAGTTGGACCATCATTTATTTTTCAAAGGACAATGACCCCAATTACACCTCCAGGCTGTATAAGGGCTATTTGACCAAGATGGAAAGTGATGGGGTGCTACACCAGATGACCTGGCCTCCACAGTCACCAACAAGTGCTAAGCATCTCTGGGAACTCCTTCAAAGGGCTGTTGTAAGACCATTTCCGGTGACTACCTCTTGAGGCTCATAAAGAGAATGCCAAGAGTGTGCAAAGCTGTAATCAAAGCAAAAGGTGGCTACTTTGAAGAACCTAGAATATAAGACATATTTTCAGTTGTTTCATACTTTTTGTAAGTAAATGTTAATTCCATGTGTAAATCATAGTTGATGCTTCAGTTGATTTACGATTTCATAGTCATGAAAACAAAACTGAATGAGTGTGTCCAAACTTTTGTCGACTGTATATAAGTGGTACTTTGAGAAGTGAATTAGACAATTCAGTGTTCACATTGTTGTGGTATAATTCCACATGTGTTCTAATTTTGAGCTTTGTGAATGTAAATTTTCATAGTCATGAAAATACAGAAAAATCTTGAAATGAGAAGGTGTGTCCAAACTTTTGGTCTGTACTATATATATATATATATATATATATATATATAATATTATATATCTCAACCACAGACCAGTACAAAGGAGTGCAGCTCAGCTTTTCTTAATACTTACAAGATAGTCTTCAATTTTGGCCGCCATGTATGAAGGGGAAATTTATCATGTCTATAATAAAGAACAAAAAGTAGGTTAGAATTATTGATACGTTGTCCTGTCTGAATTTCAAAGAATATCTTCATAAAAATCATATAGTAAAACACATGACTATTGCTCTTCTCTTCCCCATGGATTATAATCGCACGTATCGTAAACTATTCCTATATTCTACTGCCAAGAAGGCGTCGCATTGTGAGATAAATACCTGAATGCCCATGGTGTTAGATGCACTCTCATTTTCCATCTAAAACAGAGCCATAATATGGTCACAATATAGATCTGATCAATCAGACACATCATTCTGAATAATGAATACTCGGACATGTTTATCATATTAACTTGTCTCCAATGGAATCAGCTAAATAATAAATGTCAGTAGGTCAATGCATGACGCGGGTGACACTACACTATACATATGGGCTTCAGAGAAAGAACTAAGAGTCGTCCAGCGGTTGTCTGTTCTCTTGCAAACAGTTAAGGCCACGTTCACATGTTGAGTATTTGATCAGCATTTTACATCAGTATTTGTAATCCAAAATCAGGTAATAAGTATAATATAGACACTCATCCACTTCTGGTTTTGACTTACAAATACTGATGTATAAATATGACTTTGGATCTCTACAAAAAATATGCCTTCAACAGGGAAGCAAGACCAAATGACTAAACTATGATGGAAAAAATAAGAAGTGGCGGGCAGAAAAATGGCAGCAGGTGCTCTGGACTGGTGAGATAAATGTGAAATATTTGGCTGTAACAGAAGGCAGTTTGTTTGCCATGGGCTGGAAAGCGGCACAATAATGGGTGTCTGCAGGCAAACGTAAAGCATCGAGGAGGTTGTTTGTGACTTTGGGGCTGCGTTTAGCAGAAGGAGTTGGTAATTTGGTCAGGACTATAGAGTCATCAAAAGCAGGCAGATACTTATCCATCATGTAATTTCATCAGGAAGACGTCTGATTGGCTCGAAAAGTAATCTGCTGCAAGAAAAAGACTCCAAACATACAGCCAAAGTCATTAAGAACTATCTTCAGCATAAAGAAGAACAAGGAGCCCTGGAAGCGAAGCTATGACCCCACAGAGCCCTGATCTCAACATCATCGAGTCTGTCTGGGATTACATGAAGAGACAGAAGGATTTCCAAAAGACTACATTCACAGATTTGTGGTTATTTCTCCAACATGTTTGGAACAACCTCCCTGCCAAGTTCCTTCAAAAACTGTGTAAGCGCACCTTAAAAAATTGATGCTGTTTTTAAAGACAAATGGCGGTCACAGCAAATATTCGATTTAGACTTCTCTGTGTTCACTCATTTTGCATTTTGTTAATAGATAAGAATGACGTTTTAACACTTCTATTTTTCTAAGCATTCTTACTTTGCAGCATTTTATTTACACCTGCCTAAGACTTTTGCACAGTACTGTGGACATATATACAGTATGCGCAAATTCTGTGTGTGAGCAATAGATTACTTACATCACGTCGCTTTTGTCATAAGTCCTGTTAGTCACAGAAAAGAGAAGACAGTGAGAAGATGACACAGTAGACATTCATTTCTACTATTGAGATGTAGTGAATTCTTGTGTAAATCCATCAAGGAAAATCCAATTTATTTATAATTCTCCTTCCAGCAATTATACAGTCAGTCATCATTTGGTTCGGAAGCGACATTCTCGCCACGTTCAGGGTTTATGTCTGGCAGGACAGTCTAATAAGATCATAAGATCTCAATGAATCCTGACAAATACAAGTACATGCCAAAAGTGCAGTGTTTTGGCATATGTCGGCCTATGGGCATGACGGCATATACACGGACAATGGCGGTTATCCAGCCTCAGACAGAGTTCACATTTACAATAAAGATTTACTCACCTGATTTCTGGTTCCTCATCTGAAAATAGAAATATTTCATATTAAAATGAGATTTTTACAAGTAATTATATGAAAACAGGAATAAAAGTGAAAGTCCGTCCTGATGTTGAATGATATAATGTAACATAGCACAATACCAGTGTCCAGTGATCTCTGAGCTCCGTATCATATGATTATAATGTGGCTCCATTTTACCATCGATATTATGGTGATAAGACCATCGGACATCACGTTACACCCGTGTTCTCTCCTAGACACATTAATTAGTGTCACTTCTCAATATGGCGCCATTTAGATCCAGGAGTAGTGTCTCCATACAGGAGCTAAATAGGTAGCGCCATCTGCAGGAGGCCTATGTGCTTGTGATTTTGGAAAATAATAAATATGCATGCATCAGAAAGTCTCATGCTAATTTAGGGAATTTGACCAGCACACTATAATGGGTAAGGTTTTTAACTTTAGTATGCATCTCCCATTTAAAAAAAAAATGGAGGGGATGAAGTAAATATATGTGAAAATGTGTCGGTAGAAGATGTGAGACTTGAAAGCTATGGAGATCAATTATTATATAATGGCAGAACTCACCCTGTACGCCGGTCACTGCCGCCTGTAATAGTAACAGAGAGTCAGTAGAGAATATAATGTATCTCCTGGCATAATATTGTAGAAAAGTCCGATTACCTTGATGTTACATGGCGTCTGCAGCTCCTTTACGTACTCGGATGCTGGAATCTGTACATGTAAGAAAAAACCATGTCATCTCCAGACCGAGAATGTCCATCTATATCCCTCTGATCTATCTGATGTATGTGATAATGTAGGGGGTAAGAAGAACACTGCGGTCACAGACAGAAGAGGCCCCTGTCCAGGAACAATATATGGGCCATTTGCAGTTCAATAACTCAGTCATAAAGCATAATTACCTGCTATGGAGGGAGGTGGTCGTGGCCCCTTACCCTTTGGGCCCTTTGCAGATGCACAGGTTGCACAAATGACATGTCGCCCCTGAGATAGAAGTAAAATGCCCTCATGTTTGTTAGACCCGCTCTCTGTCTTTATATATCAGGAGGAGGATTGGAGAACAGCTGGGAGAGGAGAAACGTTTCCTACTACAGATCATTAATGGAATGTCTCTCTCCTTCCATGAGCCGTGGGCCAATCCTTCATTAGGATCGATCTCTTTTTTTCAATTTACCACACATTATATAAAAAGGTCTGATTGTTCATGAGTCAAGTTCAAGAAATGAAATCTAAAGGCCCCGTCACACATAACGAGATCGCTAGCGAGATCGTTGATTTGTCACGGGTTTTGTGACGCAATAACGATTTCGCTAGCGATCTCGTTACGTCTGACAGGTAGCAACGATCAGGTCCCTGCTGTGAGATCGCTGATCGTTACAAAGCTTACTGGACCATTCCTGGGTCGTTGCGCTCCCGCTGGGCAGTGTGCATCACTGTATTTGACACCTAACCAACGACCTCGTTAGCGATTCAGAACTGAGACACGTAGGCGTGCATAAATTGGACTTTTCTGCGCCCTCGTCCTCGGTTGGTGGTCGCTACAGCGTTCTAATTTCCCGCCGTGCATAAAGAAAGCAACAGAATAGCGATTCCATCCTTTGTTTCTGACCTCGTGCTGGATTGCAGATCTTAGCAGAATTCTCCGGGTTGTGTGGCGTCACAGCCGAAGAACACTACAATCCACAAACCAGAACGCTTGTCAGGAACAAAGCCCAGATGAATGGATACAGAGTCACAGCCGAAGAACGCTGCTACGATCCGAAACCAGAACGCAAACAGGAACAAAGGGACGGAACTGCTACAACGTGGTTTATTTTAATCCTGCCGCCCAATCAGAATGCAGTAGCGTCCACCAATCGGAGATGATTGGTGACACAGTACAGCCCCAATCAAGGTGTGGATCATTGAAATAGCTGCTGTGTGAAAGCGTCCCAACAGCAATGAGATCGTTAGTTAGATCGCTGGGGCGGCCGAAATCGTTGGGAAGTTCGGCATGTTTGACAACTCCCCAACGATCACGATACGGCTCTCCAGCGATCTCAAAATCGTGATGTAATAACGATCTGCTAGCGATCTCGTTATATGTGACGGGGCCTTAAGAGTTTATTCATCTGCTGGGTGGAGAATCCGCTCTCACGTTGGGTTTGGATTCTTTCTCCGCACATTATAACGACGTCATGAAGCCAGAATTTATCCTGGAGTCACACATGCAGTAGAGCCACAAGTGAGAAGCGTAAGGCCGGGTTCAGACAGCCGTATCAACAAATGGGCCAATAATGTCTGCAAAATGTGGATTTGATTAGCTCCAAGTGTAGCTCCATGTGCTCTCCTGCGCTGTGCTTCCATCTATTCCATCTATATAGTAAGGCCTCTTTCACACTTCAGTCGTGCGATGTCAGTCAAAATGTGAAAAAAACGGATCCGCATTTTTTTTTGGCGGATCCGTTTTTTTCCCATTGACTTGCATTAGTGGCGGATTTTGACGGATGGTCGTCCGTTAGGTCCGTTTTTTGACGGATCCGCCAAAAAATTGGCGTCCGTCATTTCAGAAAAACGTCCAATGCAACTTTTTTTGTTGCGCCAAAATGGCGGACTACGGAGGATCTGCCACATCCGCCATTTTCTATAATGGCCGCCTATGGGCAGCGGATCCGCTGGCATCCGTTTTTGACGGAATCCGTCCGCGGATCCGTCGCCTCCATAGAAAACTATTGCAAATGCTGACAACACTGTCCGGGGTCTCTCTCTCTCTCTCTCTCTCTCTCTCTCTCTCTCTCTCTCTCTCCTCTCTTGGACTTACATTTCTGGAACGAAATTTTCATCATTTCCGGGTGAAATCTTCTTGGCGATCCGTCAGAAAACTGACCAGTTTTACATCCGTTTTTGCACTTTTCTGACAGATCCGCCATTTTCACACTTGGGCGGACGTCACACAACGGAAATGTGAAAGAGGCCTAAGACAGAATAGTGTGTGATGGGATTTTTATCCAATTTTCTTCCGCACGCACACATTGGTCCGTGTGTGATCCTTCATACAGACAAAGAGTACACCGACCAACAACATGCTTGTCTGAACGAACACTGAGTTTTTCCTTTAAATGTTTTATTCCTTTAGGCTAAATTCACACACAATACAAAATATAAATTGTGAAACTGTTCTTAAAATCAGCAGTAAATTCAGTGATACGATCTGCACGTGCCAGATATGGCGGGGGTGTCACAGATTATTGGAGAAGATTCTGAGGTCGGCTTATGACAATCTGCATAGTGTCGTGAGGATGCAACGTAAGGAGGCAAAACCACAGCAAATCTATGTAAAATTCTGTAGTAGAAGAAATCTTCTGAACTGTGTGTCTGAACCCGACCTTACAGGTGCACAACTCATACCAGATCCAACAGCATCATTGCTGGTATAAAAATAGAAGAGACCACAGTAATAAACAATAAAAAATAAATTTTTATTTCAATGTTTTAAAAATATTTAAAAAAAAAAACAGTAATAGGTACCGAGAAAAATTTGAGGGCAAAAGAACTCAGACAGTTATAATTTAGCGGCACAGGTACAGTTCTTATCTATTATAATATTCCTAAGCTTGTATGAAAAAATATTTCTTGTGAAAGAAATGCACGCTATCCTAATCAGGTGAATACAAGGATATATGGGCACAACTTTGTGGATTTAGATACAGTTAAGACTTTCTACAGATGTTGAAGGTCTGGAGGATTCTTACAATCTGCTGTGGATTTTTACGCTCTTTCATAATGGAATTTGTTTAGCGATCAGCGAATCAATAAATTTAATTACTTATGAATTTCCCTTAAATTTTGGATTTTGGTGGATTAGAAATTTTAGGGATTCAATTTGGTCAATCAAAAACGTATCCAGTCGGCCGCCATGTTGCTGGATTTTTTGAGGGTTGGTTGGGGTTAAAATAAGCAATACTCATTTGTCTTCGCCTGTTCTTATGCCGCCTCCGCTGCCACTTCAGCTCCTAGTCCTAAATATTGGTCATCTGTTCTTCAAGGGAAGGCAACAGAGGCAGCAGAAGAACAGGTGAGGAAAAGTGGGAATAAATATATTTTAGATTTTAACCCTTTTCTTTCCCACAGGGCAGTTGGTGCAGAATTTGCTTTAATTTGTCTGGCAACTCTAAATCTACGCCACCTACTGAATTTGAGCGAATCTGTCAAATTTGAATTTTGTAAGATTTTCTCATCTCCAGTGCTTTTTAAATAATGAAAAAAAAACTACATCAAAAATTTGCTTGTGTGAATTCAGCCTTACAGTATGGTCTCTACATTGTAGCTTGGGTGCATTATCTCCATGGCACAGCTGCATTACCAATAATTGGTGCATCTTGTAACATTTCCACTGATAATGTATGTATTTTTATTTATTTTACTCATTTATATAGCGCCATTAATTAATTGGGGCTCACATCGTTGGTCAGGTGCACCGCCATGCTTCAAATAAGCCCCGCCCACTTCAGGGAAGATGTGAAAATGACAGTTGGAAATAACTGACGTCAAATGTACATCTAGATCCCGTCCTCCAGATTTCATGCCTCCGGCTATAATCTCTTGTATTGTGCTTGTACCAGTAAGGAATTACCTGGATTCTATTCTGTGCACCACATGACTGTATGTTACATTATCCTGTTACCCCACCTCCTTGTTTTTTTTTTTCCAAATTCTATATTTCAAGGTAAATACTGACATACCCAATTCGGAGAAAAAAGTGGATCGTCCATGTCCAAATTTTGGACCGTCCGTGTCCACTTGTCACTCTCCTCTTACTCCTCTCACTCCTCAAACACTGGAACAAATCAAATGTCACAGAAAAAAACACCTAGAAATAAGAAGAGAAGGAACATTACATGGAGGAAAGGTATCAAGTAGATGGGAAATAACAAAATATAACAGGGGGCGATGACGGGGCACTTACAATCCAACTCCAACTGAAACCCTCAAATCAGTGTCCAGTCGGTGGCTGCTTATATAGCCTTCCATCGTGATGTCATAAGGGGATGGTCTGTGACATCTTCAGCAGCCACATAGCTTTATATTTAAAGTGATAGCGTCCCTATAACTCAATATCACTGAAATAAACTCTTCATTTTTTTTACTTCTTTGGGTTCCTACATTTTAGTCATTGTTAATGCCGTACTATATATCCGGTAAGGTGGGGTGGATGTAGGTGTACAGAGAGGTATAAGAAATATCATAATGGTATAATACAATAAATTGAACACTATTTAATAAATCTCTTCAGATGAATTGTGCAGCATCTGTGTTTTTTTCTAATATTATTAGATAGATTTGTAATATTTATTGGATATAAATATTTGTTCCAAACCCAAATGACATTTTTTTCATAGTTTGTTCATATATCTATGCTCTCAGGAGGATTTCTAATAAGGTGTATGTTGAAATACATGTATTGCTCTCCCTATAAAAGTCAGAGCCCTGTTCTTCCTGTGAGACAAGTTTCCCCCATAGAACATTATTTTTGTTTTTCTTTTTATCACGTAGGGTATTAAGGTGCATATCCCTTTCTAATACAGTTAATGACATCATCTTTCCAAAATGCCTTAAATTAAGCAGGTCTGTTATTATTAAGGGATCAGACATTTCCACAGGTTCTCTCACCTGTGCAGTAGTAAGGAAATCCTGAAAACATGATTTGTTGGGGGTCCGTGACAACGGGGGATTTGGGAAACACCGTTCTAGTGCAAATATTATATAATGCCATGCAAGTCAATGAGTCAGTGGAAACCATTGGACTGCACTCGGATGTCATCTGAGTGCAGTCTGATTTTCATGGACTGACACAATTAAGAAGATGGAGAAATCTTTTTCTCCATTTTCTCCTCATCCGAAAGAATTGGATCACACTCTGATCAGTGTTTGCATAATCAGCCCGATTCTCTTGGATGAGAGAATATATACTGGTGTGACCCTAGCCTTAGTCTTTTGCTATCTAACAGACTCTCAGCACATATCATAACCATGTAGTGGGTGAAGATGTTTCTACCGGAGTCTATCTATGAGGGCACAGTATAGCTTATTTGTCACCACATTTGACCTATCTAAACTATTACTATGGGCATACAGGTTATAGACAGCTGAAAACAGTCCTCCCTGTATGTCTCCTATCAGATGCCTTGTTGTTGCTGAGAAATCATCTTTTGTCACTTTATATAATAGGTGGATGGTGCCTGGATAAATAACTCTGCCTCCAGAGCTTGTTTTACATGAAGGGGAGTTACCAGTGTGAAACAAATAACTAACACAGAACAGGAGAAATGAAATTTGTCTTTTTGCAAAAACATTTTTGCTTCTCTCTGAGCTCTGCTGTATTGCAACAATATTGCAGCCCTGTCTGCCTGTGAGATAGAGGCTGCAGCTCAGAGGAACTTGCAGATGTGTCAGTTGTCAGGAGAGCAGAGAGCGGCCATTACACATCACACTGGTAACCACATCACATCACATCACACTGGTAACACTGGTAACCACGTCACATCACACTGGTAACACTGGTAACCACGTCACATCACATTGGTAACTCCCCTTCATTTAGAATAATCTCTGGAGGCAGAGTTGCCTTCCAGGCAGCGTCCTCCCCAGAGTCTGGAAGAGGTCATTTATATAAAGTGATAAAAGATAATTTCTCAACAACACAGCTAATATGAGACACACTGGGAGGACTGTTTCCAGCAGTTTATAGCCTGTATGCCCTTATTAATAGTTTAGAAGGTCAAATGTGACAGACTCCCTTTAAGTCATAATCAGCGTCGGACTGGAGTACCTTGGGCCCACCAGAGAAAAATCATTCTTGGGGCCCACCATCATACCTCCCAACTTTTGAAGAAGTGAAAGAGGGACACAGGTTGTGGCGCACTGCGGCAAATTTTAGGCCACGCCATCCCGACCACACCCATTTCAAAACTAGTCCACGCCCCAACCGCACCCATCTAGCACTGCTGATCACACTGACTGGTACTGAGGGCACAGTGGCTGGTGCTGTGGGCACAGTGGCTGGTACTGAGGAAAAGAAAGAAACAGAGAAAAAAGAAAACAGAGAGAGAAAGAAAGGAGAGAGAAAGAATGAAAAGAGCTAAGGAAAGAACAGAGAGAGAAAGGAAGAAAAAAGAAAGATTAGAGAGAGAAAGAAAGAACAGAGAGAGAAAAAGAACAGAGAGAGCAAGAAACAGATATTAAGAAAGAAAGAAACAGAGAGAGAGGGAAAGACCAGAGAGAGAGCGAGAGAAATATTAGAGAGGGAAAAAAAGAACAGAGAGAGGAAGAAAGAAAGAACAAAGAGAGAAAGAAAGAACAGAGAGAGCGAAAGAAAGAGGGAAAGAAAGAACAGAGAGTGAAAGAAAGAACAGAGAGAGAAAGAAAGAACAGAACAGAGAAAGAAAGAGGGGAAAGAAAGAACAGAGAGAGAAAGAAAACAGAGAGAGAAAGAAAGAAAGAGAAAGAAAGGAAAGAACAGAGAGAGAAAGAAAACAGAGAGAAAGAAAGATTAGAGAGAACAGAGAGAAAGAAACAGATATTAAGAAAGAAAGAACACAGAAAGAAAGAAACAGAGAAAAAGATTAGAGAGGGAAAGAAAGAACAGAGAGAGACACAAAGAAATATTAGAGAGGGAAAGAAAGAACAGAGAGAAGAAAGAGGGGAAAGAAAGTAATAACAGAGAGAGGGAAAGGAAGAACAGAGAGAGAGAAACAGATATTAAGAAAGAAAGAAACAGAGAAAGAAAGATTAGAGAGGGAAAGAAAGAACAGAGAAAGAAAGAAATATTAGAGAGGGAAAGAAAGAACAGAGAGAAAAAGAAAGAAAGGGGAAAGAAAGAACAGAGGCAGAGAGAACGAAA
The DNA here is from genome assembly GCA_033576555.1 of Oophaga sylvatica. NCBI lineage: Eukaryota > Metazoa > Chordata > Amphibia > Anura > Dendrobatidae > Oophaga > Oophaga sylvatica. Next base: position 29,382 of record JARQOD010003624.1, read on the forward strand.
GAACAGAGAGAGAAAGAAAACAGAGAAAGAGGGGAAAGAAAGAACAGAGAGAAAGAAAGAACAGAGAGAGAAAGATTAGAGAGAAAGAACAGAGAGAAAGAGAAAGGAAGAACAGAGAGAGAAAGGGGAAAGAAAGAACAGAGAGAGAGAAAAAAAGAAAGGAAGAACAGAGAGAATGAAAGAGGGGAAAGAACAGAGAGAGGAAAAGAAAGAACTGAGAGAAAAAAAAGAAAGAAAATGAAAGGAAGAACAGAGAGAATGAAAGAGAGGAAAGAAAGAGGGAAAAGAAAGCAGAGAGAGAGGGAAAGAAAGAACAGAGCAAGAAAGAAGGAAAGAACAGAGAGAGAAAGAAAAAAGAAAGATTAGAGAGGGAAAGACAGAACAGAGAGAGAAAAAAACAAAGCAAGAAACAGAAAGAGAAAGAAAGAACAGAAAAAAAATAAAGAGAAAGAAAGAACAGAGAGAGAGAAAGAAACAGAGAGAGAAAGAAATAGATTCTATAAAGATACTATAGCAGCCCGGCTCCCATTGTAGTGACTACCTGAGCCTCTCAATGCAGGACATATCATGATCCGCTCACATGGCCGACATCCCCGATTCCAAGGCGATCCCGCTGTCCCGTGCAAGTCACGTGCAAATTTTAAAGTGCTCCTCGGGTCTCCGCCATGTACTCCTGTGTCCGCTGGACAAGTAAGCTCCCGGCCGGAACAGCGGGGCAGACTCTCAAAATCGGGCCAGTCCCGCTGGATCTTGGAAAGTTGGGAGGTATAAATGCTCCCCACCATACACCTTGTACACACACGGCTCCGCACACCTCATACACACACAGTTCCACTTTGTATGCCTCGTACACACATGGCTCTGCTCCGTACACCCTTCACACACACGGCTCCACTCAGTACACACATGGCTCTGCTCTGTACACACGGCTCAACTCCGTACAGTTCGTACACACAGGGCTGTTTTGTACACCCCGTACACACACTACATACAAACAGGGCTCCATTCCGTACACCTCGTACACACACGGCTCCGCTCCATACACCTAGTACACACACGGCTCCACTCCATACACCAAGAACACACGCGGCTCTGCTCCGTACACCTTGTACACACGCGGCTCAGCTCCGCACACCCCATACACAGGCGGCTCCGCTTCGTACACCACATACACATGTGGCTCCGCTCTGTACACCTCATACACACATGGCTCTGCTCCGCACACCCCATACACACGAGGTTCCACTGTGTACACCTCGTACACACCGGCTCTGCTCCGCACACCCTATACACATGCGGCTCTGCTCCGTACACCCTAACACACGCGGTTCTGCTCAGTAAACCCTATACACACGCGGCTCTGCTCCGTACACCCTATATACACGCGGCTCCGCTCCGTACACCAAGTACACATATGGCTCCGCTCCGCCCACCCCATACACACGCGGCTCCACTGTGTACACCTCGTACACACATGGCTCTGCTCCGCACACGCCATAAACACGCGACTCTGCTCCGTACACCCTATACACACGCGGCTCTGCTCCGTACACCCTATACACACGCGGCTTTGCTCCGTACACCCTATACACTCGGCTCTGCACACCCTATACACACGCAGCTCTGCTCCGTACACCCTATATACACGCGGCTCCGCTCCGTACACCAAGTACACACATGGCTCCGCTCCGCCCACCCCATACACACGCGGCTCCACTGTGTACACCTCGTACACACATGGCTCTGCTCCGCACACGCCATAAACACGCGGCTCTGCTCCGTACACCCTATACACACGCGGCTCTGCTCCGTACACCCTATACACACGCGGCTTTGCTCCGTACACCCTATACACACGCGGCTCTGCTCCGTACACCCCATACACACACGGCTCCGCTCCGTACCCCAAGTACACACATGGCTCCGCTCCGCCCACCCCATACACACGCGGCTCCACTGTTGTAAACCTCGTACACACATGGCTCTGCTCCGTACACCAAGTACACACATGTCTCCGCTCCGTACACCCCATACACACGCGGGTGCACTGTGTACACCTCGTACACACATGGCTCTGCTCCGCACATGCCATAAACACGAGGCTCTGCTCCGAACACCCTATAACGCTGCCCCCACCTATACACACGCGGCTCTGCTCGGTACACCCTATACACAAGCGGCTCCGCTCCATACACCCCATACACACACGGCTCCGCTCTGTACACCAAGTACACACATGGCTCCGCTCCACCCAACCCATACACACGTGGCTCCACTGTGTAAACCTCGTACACACATGGCTCTGCTCCGTACACCAAGTACACCTCGTACACACATGGCTCTGCTCCGTACACCAAGTACACACATGGCTCTGCTCCGTACACCCCATACACACGCAGCTCCACTGTGTACACCTCGTACACACATGGCTCTTCTCCGCACACGCATAAACACGCGGCTCTGCTCCGAACACCCTATACACACGCGGCTCTGCTCTGCACACCCTATACACATGCGGCTCTGCTCGGTACACCCTATACACAGGCGGCTCTGCTCCATACACCCTATACACACGCGGCTCTGCTCCGTACACTCTATACACACGTGGCTCCGCTCCATACACCCCATACACACACGGCTCCGCTCTGTACACCAAGTACACACATGGCTCCGCTCCACCCAACCCATACACACGCGGCTCCACTGTGTACACCTCGTACACACATGGCTCTGCTCTGCACACGCCATTAACACGCGGCTCTGCTCCGTACACCGTATACACACGCGGCTCTGCTCCGTACACCCTATACACACGCATGGCTCCACTCCGCCCACCCCATACACACGCGGCTCCGCTCCGTACACCCCATACACATGTGGCTCTGCTCCATACACCTCGTACACAAACCCCTCCTGACCCCACACAGAAACTTCCCCTCATCCAGCACACTGACAACCAGCACCCCAAAGTCCTGTATACAGAGGCCCCTGATCATGTGACCCCTGACTCCTCCCCTCCTGTGACCTCATCACAGGTCCTGTGTGCACAGAACAGCCTAGCGATGTCATTGCTGGGATTTATAAGATGATGTGGAAATGGCTGGCGCAGTGCTCTCAGTTGGATGAGGGGAGTTTGCGCCTAGTCTAGGAGTTGTGCCCAGCCGCCGATGCGCCTGACATCTGCACACAGCATAGCCGGTCAGTTGTAGGCACTATTGACATGCAGGGCAGGGACTAATGAAGGAGGCAGGGGCTGGGGAGGTTCCTCCGGTGTCCCGGTGCCTCAGTCCGACCCTGCAGCTGACATTAACCCAATAGAGAATCTATGGGATATTGTCAAGAGGAAGATGAGAGACATGAGACCCAACAATGCAGACGAGCTGAAGGCTGCTATCAAAGCAACCTGGGCTTCCTTAACACCTCAGCAGTGCTACAGGCTGATCGCCTTCATGCCGTATGGATGCAGTAATTGATGCAAAAGGATCCCCGGCCAAGTATTGAGTGCATTTTCTGATCATACATTTCATTAGGCCAACATTTCAGATTTTAAAATCATTTTTTGAAGCTGGTGTTATAAAGTATTCTAATTTACTGAGATAATGACTTTTGGGTTTTCATTGGCTGTAAGCCATAATCATCAACATTAACAGAAAAAAACACATGAAATAGATCACTCTGTGTGTAATGACTCGCTATAATTTATGAGTTTCACTTTTTTATTGAAGCACTGAAAGAAATTAAATTTGATGATATTCTAATTTTGTGAGAAGCACAAAAGCCACGCTGGCACAGGAGCTGGCAATGGGAGAGGATTTGTGATACCACCGGCAGGGCCGTATTTAGAGTTTATGCTGCCCTAGGCACTTTTCGTTCTGCCTCCCCCATTTGTGAGTATGACTAATGCAGACACTGTCGTCAGTGACTTAGGCTACTTGCACGTCAGCGATTTTTGCCATTCGCGGCAGATCCGGCAGTTTTTCCGCATCTGCCAGTAACGGATCACTTATGGCAGCACTGCATTCGGCCTCATTCATTCCCTATGCGACTTGCAGACATGTGCGACACTTGCGGTTTTGACGCGATCCCACAAATCCGATACTTGCAGCAACGGAAAAAAAACGCTACTAGCAGTGTTTTTTTGTCTCACCGCAAGTGCCGCACATGTTTGCAAGTCCCATAGGGAATGAATGAGGCCGAATCTATGTGTGTGCCCATGTAGCTCTTTCCAAGATAGTGGTTTCCTACCACACTCAAAAGACATACAAATAGGATGTTTAGATTGTGAGCCCCAATGGGGACAGTGTTGATGATGTATGTAAAGTGCTGTGGAGCTAATAGCGCAATATCAATGAATAAATATTATTCTTAATATTATGCTACAATACCAGGATCTGAGGATTTTCTGTTTCGAGGTCAAGAGCTCTCTGATGTGATGTTGCTGCCTGTCTCGCTGTCTTCCTCTTTTGACACTGCATGTGGACAAAAAAACATTAACTGGTTAACAGCAAGAAGTCTGGTGTCTGTGTACTAACTGAACTAGAAACTCTCCCCACAACATGTCCAGCAGACACTGGAGGATTACTGGATGGATTTTATTATTCTATTACTGCCCAGTCCCTGACTAATCGCATGTAAACAATCGTGCAGCTGTCTCAAGGGGCGCCAAAGGAATAATGGACAATTTAATAAATGTAAGCCAAACTTTATTCTTCCTCCAATACCACTTCCACAACGTGTTTCAACGGTCCAAACCGTCTTCATCAGGTGGGGTAAAGGAGAATATTACAATAGCAACTTTATAAAGGGGTGGTAATTAACATAATTTAGACCACATTTTGTGTTCATTTTAACCTCTTCATTGCAAAACTCCATATAAAGCATTCATTGTCAATTAACCTCTTATTTCCCCTTGAAACTCCTATTAAAAACCCTACATGAATTCATAAAAACCCCATAAATTTAAAAAAAAACGCAACCTGGGAACCTTCCCAGCATGCCTTGACATTCCTATACTGCAATTTTCGACCTCCAATTCAGAAGTTTAGTTTCTTAAAGAGACAGTACACTTTCAGATAAAATGACGGAAAATGACCTTATACAGTTCCTAAAACTATTATAAACCCCATAAATTTTAAAACCCACCCTGGGAACCTTCCCAGCTTGTCTTGACATTGTTATACTATAATTTTCAACCCCCAATTCAGAAATTTAGTTTCTTAAAGGGACAGTACGCTTTCAAAAATAAAATGGCGAAAAATAACCTTATACAGTTCTTAAAACTATTGTAAACCCCATAAATTTTAAAGCATTCCCTGGGAACCTTCCAGCGTGTCTTGACACTATTATACTGCAATTTTAAACCCCCGATTTAAAAGTTTAATTTCTTAAAGGGACAGTACACTTACATATGAAATGGCTGAAAATAGCCTTATACATTTGCCCACTACTATTATAAAGTCCCTCAAGCCACACTATCCATTAGCCTAATCAAAACTTATACTCACAGTAAACCAAGCGACCCAAAAAGAATGTGAAAGGGACAACATTAAACCCGCTCTAATTTAATGATTTGATGTATTTTCAATCATAAGGTTCAAACCCTCAGGGTACAAAGTACCCATTTTATATATCCAAAAACTTTCTTTCTTGGTAAGTATACTCAATCGTTCTTGTCCTTTATCCACGATATGGTCAATAAGGGTTATTTTCATTTTACTCGGGTCTTTATGATGGTGATTTGCATAATGTCTAGAGACACTATGTAATTGATACCCTGCCCTTATATTAGATCTATGTTTATTTAATCGGGCATGGGCCGTTTGAATTGTCCGACCTATGTATTGCAGGCCACATGGGCACTCCAACAAATATACTACATAGGTGGATTGGCATGTTAATCTTGTTTAATCTGAAAAACCTCATTGGTAGTATTAGATTTAAAGGTTTTTTCATTATTGGTTATAACGCCGCAACACATGCATTTAGGCGTATTGCATGCGAAACAGCCTCCTGCGTTAATATTAGTCGTCACATCCCTTGTTTTTTTTCTTTCTGTTCGTGTTGCTGGGAGCAAGCAAGGTTTTTAAGCTTCTGTTCTTCCTAAAGATAATATTTGGTTTCTCAGGGATGCTTTTAGAAAGGATGGGATCACATTTTAAAATAAACCAATGTTTTTGTAATAGTTCCCGTACTATCGACCTAGATTGGCAAAATTGTAGATAAATTAAATACGAATGATTGGGGAATAAAGTTCACGGCCACAGTTTCATCTACTTCTCTCCAATTTTTGGATTTATGGGTGCAGTTCGACCACCTGGGGAGGGTATACACATCCACGTTTATTAAACCAGTGGATGTGAACAGCTACCTTAAGTTTAACAGTGGTCACCTCCCCGGATGGATAAAAAATGTACCTTATGGGCAGGAAAAATTGTACTTTAGACTCTGATTTTGAGGTGGAATCCAAGATTCTCCAAAAGAGATTCTTGGAAAAAGGCTATCCAAAAAAACTTTTGAAAGATGCATACAAAAGAACGTGCACCCTATCGCAAGATTTGTGTCTAAATAGAAGGGAGACTCCGGATAGGGTTTTTTTAAAAACAGAGGAAAAGACAAAGTGGAGTTTAATTACCACATTTTGCCAATCTAGGTAGATAGTACGGGAACTATTACAAAAACATTGGTTTATTTTAACCCCTTTATTCCATTTCACGTAATATTCTGTCCATGTTACCCTGGACCTCATTCCCATGGACGGAATAGTACGTCCAGGGCGATCAGCTGCGCTCCCGGGGGAGCGCAGCTAATCGCCGCCGGGTGTCAGCTGATTATCACAGCTGACACCCGGGACTGTGTGTCAGGAGCGGTCACGGACCGCTCCCGGAACATTAACCCCTGGAGGGGGGCACAGGGGAGCATCGCGCAGGGAGGGGGCTCCCTGCACGCTCCCCTGAGACCCTCAGAACAGCGCGATGTTATCGCGCTGTTCTGAGGCCTTCCTTACTCCAAGGACCCGGATCCAAGATGGCCGCCGGGCCCTGCAGGGAGGTGGCTTACTCAGTGCCTGCTGAGAGCAGGCACTGAGAAGCCTGCAGCACTGCCAGAGCGATCGCTGGTGTGACAGAGTGCTGTGCACACTGTCACACCAGTGATCTCACCCTACATAGTGATGTCCCACCGTGGGACAAAGTATAAAAGTTAAAAAAAATAAAAATAAAAAGTGTAAAAAAAAAATTCCAAAAAAATAAAAAAATATTCCCCAATAAATTCATTTATTCCTGTAAATAAAAAAAACGAAACAATAAAAGTACACATATTTGGTATCGCCGCATCCGTAACGATCCCCCCATATAAAACTGTCCCACTAGTTAACCCCTTTAGTGAACCCCTTAAAAAAAAAAAAAAAAAAAGCAAAAAATCAATGCTTTATCATCATACTGCCGAACAAAAAGTGGAATAACACGCGATCAAAAAGACCGATATAAATAAACATGGTACAGCTGAAAACTCATCTTGTCCCGCAAAAAATGAGCCACAATACAGCATCATCAGCGAAGAAATAAAAAGTTATAGCTCGCAGAATAAAGCGATGCAAAAATAAAAAATTTTTATACAAAATTGTTTTTATTCTATAAAAGCACCAAAACATAAAAAAATGATATAAATGAGGTATCGCCGTAATCGTACTGACCCGAAGAATAAAACTGCTTTATCAATTTTACCATACGTGGAACGTATAAACGCCTCCCCAAAATAAATTCATGAATTGCTGATTTTTGTTCATTCTAACCTCCCAAAAATCGAAATAAAAAGCGATAAAAAATGTCATGTGCTCAAAAATGGTACCAATAAAAACGTCAACTCGTACCGCAAAAAATAAGATCTCACATGACTCTGTGGGCCAAAATATGCAAAAATTATAGCTCTCAAAATGTGGTGATGCAAAAACTATTTTTTGTAATAAAAAGCGTCTTTTAGCGTGACAGCTGCCAATCATAAAAACCCGCTATAAATAATAAATCAAACCCCCCTTTATCACCCCCTTAGTTAGGGAAAAATAATAAAATTAAAAAATGTATTTATTTCCATTTTCCCATTAGGGTTAGGGTTAGGGTTGGCGCTAAAGTTAGGATTAGGGTTAGGATTAGGGTTAGGGGTGTGTTAGGGTTAGGTTTGTGGTTAGGGTTGGGGTTAGGGTTGGAGTTAGAATGGGGGGGTTTCCGCTGTTTAGGCACATCAGGGACTCTCCAAATGTGACATGGCTTTTGATCTCAATTCCAGCCAATTCTGCGTTGAAAAAGTCAAACGGTGCTCCTTCACTTCTGAGCTCTGCCATGCGCCCAAACAGTAGTTTACCCCCACATATGGGTACCAGCAAACTCTGGACCCCAAGAGTTATTGTGCAATGTGTTCTATTTCTTCTGTTACCCTTGGGAAAATAAAAAACTGGGGGCGAAAATATCATTTTTGTAAAAAAAATGATTTTTTGTTTTTACGGCTGTACGTTATAAACTTCTGTGAAACACTTGGGGCTTTATAGTGCTCACCACACATCTAGATTAGTTACTTGTGGGTCTATTTTCCAAAATGGGTCACTTGTGGGGGTTTCCACTGTTTAGGCGCATCAGCGGCTCTCCAAATGCGACATGACGCCCCCAGACCATTCCATCAAAGTCTGCAATCCAAAACGTCACTACTTCCCTTCCGAGCCCCAACGTGTACCCGTACAGTAGTTTTCTCCCACATATTGGGTATCAGCGTACTTAGGACAAATTGGACAACAACTTTTGGGGTCCAATTTCTCCTGTTATCCTTGTGAAAATAAAATATTGGGGGCGAAAAAATCATTTTTGTAAAAAAAATAAAAAGGATTTTTTATTTTTATGGCTGTACATTATAAACTTCTGTGAAGCACTTTGGGGTTCAAAGTGCTCAGCACACATTTAGATAAGTTCCTTGTGGGGTCTATTTTCAAAAATGGGGTCACTTGTGGGGGTTTCCACTGTTTAGGCGCATCAGGGGCTCTCCAAATGCGACATGATGCCCCCAAACCATTCCATCAAAGTCTGCAATCCAAAACGTCACTACTTCCCTTCCGAGCCCCAACGTGTGACCATACAGTAGTTTTCTAACACATATTGGGTATAAGCATACTCAGCACAAATTGGACAACAACTTTTGGGTTCCAATTTCTCCTGTTTTCCTTGTGAAAATAAAATATTGGGGGCGAAAAAATCATTTTAGTAAAAAAAAAAAAAAAAAGATTTTTTATTTTACGGCTGTACGTTATAAACTTCTGTGAAGCACTTCGGGGTTCAAAGTGCTCACCACACATCTAGATAAGTTCCTTGAGGGGTCTAGTTTCCAAAATGGTGTCATTTGTCGGGGGTTTCCACTGTTTAGGCAGATCAGGAGCTCTCCAAACACGACATGGCATCCAGCCAATTCTGCGTTGAAAAAGTCAAACGGCGCTCCTTCCCTTCCAAACTCTGCCATGTACCCAAACAGTGGTTTACCCCCACATATGGGGTATCAGCGCACTCAGGACAAATTGCACAATAACTTTTGGGGTCTTGTTACCCTTGGGAAAATAAAAATTGGGGTGAAAAGATCATTTTTGTGGAAAAAATATGATTTTTTTAATTTTACAGCTCTACGTTATAAACTTGTGTGAAGCACTTGGGGGTTCAAATTGCTCACCAAAGATCTAGACAAGTTCCTTAGGGGGTCTAGTTTCCAAAATGGGGTCACTTGTGGGGGGTTTCCACCAGGGCCGGCGTCAGCACCCGGCACACCCGGGCAAGTGCCGGGGCCCTGGTGAGACGGGGGGGCCCACTCAGCATGGGCAGACATACTGCCGGTTCAAGTGGTGCATACAAAGCAATGAGGAGAATGACAGCCGGCGCCAGTATTACTGCTAACAGGAGAAGCAGGGGGGCCCGCTCTACTGCACGCAGGTGATATGAGGGTCAAACGGGCCCCCTTCCTCCCCCGTTAGCATACATTATGCTGCTCTCCGGCCGGCTGCCTCTGCTGTGGTCTGCGGTGAGGTGACAGGCAGCAGACGCAGGAACAGGAAGAGAGGAGTGACGGAGGGGGGAGGGCCTCTCATGAGTCTCTGCTGCTGTGCACGGGAGACTGGCTCCTGGGCTGACCTCCATAACAGTAAGCTTCTCCTCTTTGTGATTAGTTGCCATCCTGAAGTTTGGAAATTTTTTTGCTTTCCCAGGTTTAATCCCCTAAACTCCCTCCTGACAATATGCTCTGTCCTTTCACCTCTCCCATGTCTTCTAACCACAGTGAAGCCTCAGGTGTCTGCAGCTCCTGCTCCGTCAGACACCTGAGTGCAGAGTCAGTGTATATGCAGCTGGCGGGGTCTCCTCAAATCTGTATGATTCATATCTCCATAATGTGAGATATGCCAAGCACCCCTGATTCATCCGGGCCGATGTGTGCTCATATGTCAGCTCATCTCCAAGGGATAGTGTCAGAAGTAGATATGCATGATTGGGGTTGTAGTAGCATCCAGAGACACTATGACTAGAGTTGAGCGATACTTTCCGATATCCAAAAGTATCGGAATCGGAATTGTATCGCCGATACCCAAAAAATATCGGCGATACCCGATACCGATACCGGAAGTCCAATGTAAGTCTATGGGAACAAAATATCGGAATTAAAAAAAACCCATTCTTGCCTTGTTGGTTAATTGTACATGAAGGAAAACAACAAAGAGTAATGTAGAATGTATTGGGGGAGGTTGAGGAGACATTAAAGGCATAGATGTTTAACCCAATCAAATGGAATAGCATAAATATTTTTTTTTTTTAAAGATGTTCGGATTGACGAAGAAATTGACAATGTTGTTAACGTTTTTTCTATTTTGGCAAATATGTATATTTCACAACTTCCATGCTCTTCACCTTTTTAAACTTTTGACACACTTTCTCCTTCATAATCTTCAGCAGCATCATCTTTTTCATCAAATTATTCTTCATCTTCACCTTCTTTATCTTCTTCTTAAACTTCTTGCTATTCATCTTTTTGTTAACATTACTCATATTCTTCTTATTAAACTATTATTCTTATTCATATTGTACTTCATCTTCTTCATCATATTCTTATTTGTGACAGAGATTCCTGTACTTGTAATCTGTAAAAGTATGAATTTTTCATCCTTCCGTTCTTGCTGTCACAAAAGATTTAAATTACAACAGTATTTGTCCGTGTTCAGTTTAGCCTGCAGCAGCAGGCATTTTCCAGGGCACCACGAGGAGGAACGGACTCACCCCCATACACTGCTTAGTCTTCTTCTGCTTAGAATTTAGAGCATATATTTTGCTCTTCATTTTGGTCTTATACTTCATGTTCTTCTGCTTTTGATCTTCTGCTTATTGTTCTTAAGTCTCTTGTTCTGTATCTTGTAGTTTGTCTTAACCTTCTTAGTCCTGTTTGGTAATCTTTTATTTCTTCTTTGTGATGGTGTTTAGGCTGGTTTGGCTTGATGCTCGTCGTCCTTGTGGTCGTCATCTTCTTCGGGGTGGTCATCAGGGTCGTCGTCTTCATTTTTGGAGATCCAGAGTGATTACCCAAAAAAGCATTGAAAAAATCTTCAATTTGTAAATGTAGCAGAATGTACATAGCCAATGCAAGTAACGAGGACCAGCTGACTGTGCTGGAACCCGGAGGGGCAGCAGAAGGAAAAGAGCCAATGGCACAACCGAGGACCAGCTGACGTTACTGGACACGGTTACTAAGCAGGAGGTACCTGTGCTCCAAAGCACTACCAAGGACCAACAGACGTTGCTGGAACTCGGATACAGAGATGGAGGCACCTAGGCCAAAGGCACTGCGGAGAACCAGCTGACGGTACTGAACCCGGACGGGTAGCAGAAGGTACAAGAGCCAATGCAAGTAACGAGGACCAGCTGACTGTGCTGGAACCCGGAGGGGCAGCAGAAGGAAAAGAGCCAATGGCACAACCGAGGACCAGCTGACGTTACTGGACACGGTTACTAAGCAGGAGGTACCTGTGCTCCAAAGCACTACCAAGGACCAACAGACGTTTGCTGGAACTCGGATACCGAGATGGAGGCACCTAGGCCAAAGGCACTGCGGAGAACCAGCTGACGGTACTGGAACCCGGACGGGTAGCAGAAGGTACAAGAGCCAATGCAAGTAACGAGGACCAGCTGACTGGCTGGAACCCGGAGGGGCAGCAGAAGGAAAAGAGCCAATGGCACAACCGAGGACCAGCTGACCGTTACTGGGACACGGTTACTAAGCAGGAGGTACCTGTGCTCCAAAGCACTACCAAGGACCAGCAGACGTTGCTGGAACTCGGATACCGAGATGGAGGCACCTAGGCCAAAGGCACTGCGGAGAACCAGCTGACGGTACTGGAACCCGGACGGTAGCAGAAGTACCCATGGAAATTTAAGTTGACAGGCCGCGAGCCGGCCGCAGTTACCGAATCCCACAGTACTACAGTGGGTGATTGTCCTATTGTCACAATGGAAACAGCCTTTATTTGCATATCCCGCAGCACACATAGGAAGCACCTAAACTCCAAGCACCATAGAGTCGGCTGACCCGACCGCAACACGACAGGACAACTTATTGGAGGCTAAGTGACGTTTACACTGACAGGAAACAGATGGCGTGCTGTAACCAGTCTTGGCAGGAGTGAGTACCCGTGCCAATTACACTTCCGAGCAACAACTGGCGGTGTTGTAGCCCAGGGATGAGAAGAAACATGGTGGAAGCAGCAGGACTTTTTTGCCGTACACACAGCAGGGGAACAGCTGACATTACTGAACCCCAGTAACACAGGAGCAAGTGTTCACTGTGCTAACAGTACTTCCGAGAAACAACTGGCGGTGTTGTAGCCCAGGGATGAGAAGAGAACATGGTGGAGGCAGCAGGACTTTTTTGCCGTACACACAGCAGGGGAACAGCTGACATTACTGAACCCCAGTAACACAGGAGCAAGTGTTCACTGTGCTAACAGCACTTCCGAGAAACAACTGGCGGTGTTGTAGCCCAGGGATGAGAAGAGAACATGGTGGAGGCAGCAGGACTTTTTGCCGTACACACAGCAGGGAACAGCTGACATTACTGAACCCAGTAACACAGGAGCAAGTGTAGACTGTGCTAAACAGCACTTCCGAGCAACAACGGCGGTGTTGTAGCCCAGGATGAGAAGAGAACATGTGGAGGCAGCAGACTTTTTGCCGTACACACAGCAGGGGAACAGCTGACATTACTGAACCCCAGTAACACAGGAGCAAGTGTAGACTGTGCTAACAGCACTTCGAGCAACAACTGGCAGTGTTGTAGCCCAGGGATGAGAAGAGAACATGGTGGAGGCAGCAGGACTTTTTCCGTACACACAGCAGGGGAACAGCTGACATTAAATGAACCCCAGTAACACAGGAGCAAGTGTTCACTGTGCTAACAGCACTTCCGAGCAACAACTGGCGGTGTTGTAGCCCAGGGATGAGAAGAGAACATGGTGGAGGCAGCAGGACTTTTTTGCCGTACACACATCAGGGGAACAGCTGACATTACTGAACCCCAGTAACGCAGGAGCAAGTGTTGACTGTGCTAACAGCACTTCCGAGCAACAACTGGCGGTGTTGTAGCCCAGGGATGAGAAGAGAACATGGTGGAGGCAGCAGGACTTTTTTGCCGTACACACAGCAGGGAACAGCTGACATTACTGAACCCCAGTAACACAGGAGCAAGTGTTCAAATGTGCTAACAGCACTTCCGAAACAACTGGCGGTGTTGTAGCCCAGGGATGAGAAGAGAACATTGTGGAGGCAGCAGGGCTTTTTGCCATACACACAGCAGGGGAACAGCTGACATTACTGAACCCCAGTAACACAGGAGCAAGTGTTCACTGTGCTAACAGCACTTCCGAGAAACAACTGGCGGTGTTGTAGCCAGGGATGAGAAGAGAACATGGTGGAGGCAGCAGGACTTTTTGCCGTACACACAGCAGGGGAACAGCTGACCATTACTGAACCCCAGTAACACAGGAGCAAGTGTTACTGTGCTAACAGCACTTCCGAGCAACAACTGGCGGTGTTGTAGCCCAGGGATGAGAAGAGAACATGGTGGAGGCAGCAGGACTTTTTGCCGTACACACAGCAGGGAACAGCTGACATTACTGAACCCCAGTAACACAGGAGCAAGTGTAGACTGTGCTAACAGCACTTCCGAGCAACAACTGGCAGTGTTGTAGCCCAGGGATGAGAAGAGAACATGGTGGAGGCAGCAGGACTTTTTGCCGTACACACAGCAGGGAACAGCTGACATTACTGAACCCCAGTAACACAGGAGCAAGTGTTCACTGTGCTAACAGCACTTCCGAGCAACAACTGGCGGTGTTGTAGCCCAGGGATGAGAAGAGAACATGGTGGAGGCAGCAGGACTTTTTGCCGTACACACAGCAGGGAACAGCTGACATTACTGAACCCCAGTAACACAGGAGCAAGTGTTCAAATGTGCTAACAGCACTTCCGAGAAACAACTGGCGGTGTTGTAGCCCAGGATGAGAAGAGAACATGGTGGAGGCAGCAGACTTTTTGCCGTACACACAGCAGGGAACAGCTGACATTACTGAACCCCAGTAACACAGGAGCAAGTGTACTGTGCTAACAGCACTTCGAGACAACAACTGGCGGTGTTGTAGCCCAGGGATGAGAAGAGAACATGGTGGAGGCAGCAGGACTTTTTGCCGTACACACAGCAGGGGAACAGCTGACATTACTGAACCCCAGTAACACAGGAGCAAGTGTACTGTGCTAACAGCACTTCCGAGAAACAACTGGCGGTGTTGTAGCCCAGGGATGAGAAGAGAACATGTGGAGGCAGCAGGACTTTTTGCCGTACACACAGCAGGGGAACAGCTGACATTACTGAACCCCAGTAACACAGGACAAGTGTTCACTGTGCTAACAGCACTTCAGAGCAACAACTGGCGGTGTTGAGCCCAGGGATGAGAAGAGAACATGGTGGAGGCAGCAGGACTTTTGCCGTACACACAGCAGGGAACCTGACATTACTGAACCCC